>BQNB010036487.1:0-50085 GCA_026074375.1 Tanacetum coccineum | reverse complement strand
CTGCAATGTCCTCATTGGTTGTACCATCAGAAGAAGGTGTTTCTGAAAACAAAAATGATTGGTTGGCAAACTATTTCTAAATAGAGTTACTGGAGACGTGTTAACTAAAGGTCTAATTTTAGGGGCGATAACGGAACAATTATTACTACATCATCAATAAATCAAGCTATTAATTCCACAAAATACATCAGATTAAGTGTTACCTTTCTTCGGTTTGTTTTCCTGTCTTTCAAGCATCTTCTTATTTTTGAGGTAGGCAAACACCATTTCTAGATTCGCTATCCTCTCTTCTAGGTTATCCATCATGTCGTTCATATCCACGGTATCGTTGTCATCTATAAAGATCAATATAAAACTAAAATCAATAATACACCCTCTAAGAAGAACAATACATAAAAAAGACAAGAGTTAAACATGGGTATACCAACAATCGGCCAGAGATGAGAGTTGCTTCCACTACCACCACTTGCATCCATTTGGAAAGATTTACTATTATTGGGTATTTTGTTTAATTTTTGTGTGTCAATTGTATTATCTTGCCATCGCCCCCAAATGAAAGTTATACCCCGTTAATAGGTGAGTATTATTTATTTCATTAGTAGTCCCTGAACTTATAGATTTATTTTCAATGTTTGGTCCTTGAACTGCTTATTCACACGTGTAAATCTCCCGCCTTTTTTCATTTGTTAATTTACACCGTTGGTGCCTTATAAACATCCTTAAATGGGGGTGTTTAGTTTATGATAAGATAACGCGCTTGACCCCCCTCACATACATTCAAAAATCAATTCCACGGTTGGTACCTCAACAGATAGAAAGTTTCGCATTTTTTCAAGATTTCAATAAATTCGATAATCTTAACTACAATTTTGGTCCCTAATCCATAAAGTGTCCATTTTAGTTTGCCGAGTAATTATCCCGCCACTATAAGTAAACCTTGCACGTATTGTGACACCCGTGAATTGAGCAGGTTAGTCATACCTTTAGAGTTGCTAAGTTTTTATATGTGATATACTTCCTCCGTCCCTAAATAAGTGTCCACTATTGACTTTTGAAGTCAAACTTTTGCAACTTTGACCTTAATTATTTCTTTTTGTGTTATATAATACTTGATGCAAAATATATGAATTGATTGGGTTTTAAATGTATTTTCATTGATATAGTTTTCATTAAGTATTATATAACATAAACAAAATAATTTAAGGTCAAAGTTGATAGGAAAAGACTCTAAAAGTCAATAGCGGACACTTATTTAGGGACGGAGGGAGTATTTGTGATCTATGTGACCTTATCTGTGTGCATGTTTATCATTCTGAGGGCGTGATCATCTCATTTTAAATTGGGTTTGAGATATTGAGGATTAATTTCCATTTTTTTTGTTCACGTGTAGTGACAATGGAAATGAGTGACGTGTTGCATGCAATTGCTACGTCAATTTGTGGATAAATATGTGTTGGATTATTGTAGAAAATTTTCATATTGGAAGTGAATTAGGTTCGTGAAATTCGAGAATTAGTAATGAACTTTCTAAATATAGAAAGTATTTTTGGAAATGAAAGTTATAAATTGAAAGTTAGTATTTGGTTTTTCATGAAAAAGGTTTACCAATTTTACCTAGGTTTTTGTAGAAAATTAGGGTAATGTAGATAATGATATAATTAATTATTAAAAAATATATAAAAATATAGATAAGGGGGCCGGTTATGATTAAGAAAAAGAAAAAAAAATTATAATCATAATTTAGGCTAGACTAGGACTTGTTTAGGATATAGAGAAAACCCCAAATCCAAATTTGGCCCATTCTTTTTCCCCTCTTCTTTGGTTGCATTTATTTTCTCCCAAAACCCTAAGAAGATAAAAAAATTTCTTTGGTTCAAGGAAAACAACCTAGGTGGTGAATGTGAAATGATTTGCCTAGGTTTTAGGTATGAACATTTAATCTCTTCTTGTTATTCTTTTTTAAATCATGTAATAAATATATGATGGATCATTAGGGTTTAAAACTTCACATAATATAATGATGTTATATTCATATGTAGTGCGTTTGGGCTTGATTAGAATCATTATTGGTGTAAAACGGTTAGGCTTGTGATTCGCGTTAATTTGTGAATTGGGTTTGGGCAGATTTTAGGGATGTTATAAATGATGTATCTCCATGATCGTAATGTGTTTTGAGGAGTTTCTAATGCCTAAATTGTAGTTCAGAGATGTCTACTTTTCAAAAAGTCCGCCTCGATCAATTTTGAGTTTATGGAAGGTTAGTCAATGGTCAATTGCATAGAAAAATTGTCAAAACAGTAAATACGGGTCAGATTTAGGTCAGAATTAGAGAGGTAAAACCCCTATTTAAAATTCGAATTAAGGTTAGATAAAACACAAAAGTTAAGTTCTATATGTCTATTAACTTCTCTAATAAAATTAGCCTCTAACTAGTTGCCTACATATGGTAATGAGGGTCATACATTTTAGTGTCCAATCAGATTCGAATTGGGACAGTTTTGAAGTTTGATTTTATTTGGGATAGTTGCACATGTAATGGGTACTTGAGAATCACAAGGTAGCTAGTAAACTCATAAATGAACTTAGGTAATTTTTGGTATAATTTATGAAGGTCGGCAAGTAAGGTTTTTAAGTTAGTAAAGATACACTAAAATTCTGTATTTCTGAATAAAATGTAGATCACTAGAATTGTTAGTAAATGAAGTGGTTAAAGTTGGGCGTGGTGTCAGTGTGACCCACGGGGATAATTAATCACCATAGACATCCACCATATGATTGTTACATAGACTTAATCATTTGGCTTAGTCGCGTGTAACTCGTTTATATTCTTTTGTGTAGCTTTGTGTAAGATATTCGGAAGCTGCTTGAGCATCAGGTGAGTTTCATGGTCCCATTTTTACTTTGTTTTCTTGGGCTGGAAATTATGCAAAGGTCTTAAAATGATTTAATTGTTGTGAATATTTGGTTTAATTGATGCATGTACGTTGGTGTGGCTATCATATGATAAGTGCTAAATGTTTACATGTTGTTGGATCGGAGGTTGTTCTTACCTAATTACTATGTGGTTTGGAATGGAGGGTATTCTTACCTAATTTCTGTGTAGTTCCAATTGGAGGGTATTCTTACCTAATTTTTGTGTGGTTCCAATTGGAGGGTAGTCTTACCCATTACTGTGTGATATTTTGGTGTGGCTTGTATCGTGGGGCACGTTCCGTCTTGATTGTGGTTGTTTTGTTCGTATGCATGTTAGCCAGTATAATAGCTAGCTTAACTGTCCTGCCATGTTTGGTTATATTAATCACATTAATTGGTTTAAAGTTTAAATTGTGTTGTGATGTTATCTATTCTTATTACGCCTCGTGTTTTCGCCTTGGTGGGTGTGTCAGATTTGTATCAGAGCCTTTGGTTATAGAGAAGTAGGTGGTTGAGCCTAGACTATAACCTAGGAGTCCTTCATATAGATGCATTTTAGGGCTTGAGTGTTTAGTATTATAACTATTATGCTTCCCCCCTAATTGTATAGCTTTTATTTAGTTATTTTGTCTACTATTATCTAATATGGGATATGTTACTTCCTTACTATTTATAACTACGTCTCCCCCTATTCGTAAAAAGTTTCGTTGGGGAACCATTTTCTCAATTGGACTTAAGAATTATAGAGATCCAAAAGAGGAGCCAATTGAGAAGGAGCCTCTTATGGAACTAAAGGAGATAGGGTAGTTGATCGCTTGTCGAATGCTCGTAGTAGGCCTGGACCCGCAGAGTCGGGTGACTCTTGCGAAGGCAAAGTCAAACCCAAGTGAGGCCCATCATAAGTTTATTTCGTCTTTTACCTCGTCATGTTGCTATTGATTATTTCATTAGGATATTTCGTATTTCGTTCCTTTATGTTGTTTCGATATTATATTTATATAAGTAAGTATTTCTTTGATGGAGCATACTTTATGTGTTATAGTGAATTGGTTTAAGATGTGTAATGTGGTATATGTGCTTATATGTGCATTATCATTGAGAGGTGTAGTCTTGGAAGTAAGTATACATGTGAAATGATGAAATTATAATTATGGTGGCCAACATATTTATAAAGGCATCACACACGTGGACTTGTGACCATGATGGCATTGATCGGTGTTTGTTTGTTATGTGATAGTGTAAAATGTTGTTATATGTGTGTTAATGATAAGCATGGTATATAGTTAAAGAATTCTTCTCTTAACTAATGAGCGATTATGTTAGGCTCAGTTGCTTAGATTGTAAGTTTCCCTTCTATCTAACGTTTGTAGATACCCTGGATACATGTTATTGCTGCTATTATGATTGTTGGGTTTGTTTGTTTGCTCAGTATTTCGTTTGAATTCCTAACTCTAATTTTAGCATCCCTTGCTCATACCATGTTAGTACGGATGTCCTATTTTTCCTATTTGCCGTCTTGATAAATATTGGTTGTTCGAATCTACTTCTTTGGATATTTGTGCATTTCATTGGTTCTTTCGTTGCAATGATTACTTGTATGAGTATCAAAGTTTTCTTTTAAGCACTAATTGTTCCTAACATATTAGTGCGGATCATTACTTTGTTCTTTATATATCCTTTGGTTTTCGTAACATGTTGTGGCATGTTAGTACCGACGCTTTTCAATGGTTGTTCTTGTGATCGAGAGTACAGATGAGTCTTTACGTTTTTCTTTTGGTTCGTAACATTTTGTATAAGTTTCTCTTGTGCATGTTCATTTCACTGTTATTCTGACTATATGGTTCCTTGTACTTTCTTTCGCTTTTAAACAATAGAATTGTGTTAGAGATTAAGATACACAAAACTCTTTGTTTTGTTGAAGAACCTGTTGAGATTATCGATCGTGAGGTTAAAAAGTTTGAAGCGTAGTAGTATTTTGATAGTTGAAGTCCGTTGGAACACGACGTGAGGTCTTGAGTATTTAATGAAAACTAAGTATCCACACTTGTTCGTTAAGCAAGTTATCGATGGAAGCACTAGTTATTGTTGGGTACATAAGCTTTCTGGAAGACTTTAGTACACCTTTTAATGTTCTTATATGGTTTGGTTAAAGTTATAATTTGAATAAACTCGAAGTCGAGCCGATTCTTCAAAAACATTAAGCTTTGTAACAACTCATAATTTAATATCAAGACAGTTCTTGTTTGATGAGTTGCGAGATTAGGTTATGAATCAAATTATTACACAACTTGAGGTTTTGACGAGTTTCCTCGAGGACGGGCGAGGTTCATGAAGGTTGGATGCTTGTCTTCGTTTATAACTGTTATATGCTGCTATTTATATCATTGTTTGGGTACGCAAAATTTATTAGCAGTAGAATCGAATAAATTTCGGGACAAAATTTCCCTAAGGAAAGGGAGAATGTGACAACCGTAAATTGAGCAGGTTAGCCATACCTTTAGAGTTGACTAAGTGTTTATACGTGCTATATTTGTGATCTATGTGACCTTATCTGTGTGCATGTTTATCATTATGAGGGCGTAATCATCTCATTTTAGAATGTGTTTGAGATATTGAGGATTAATTTCCATTTTTTTTGTTCACGTGTAGTGACAATGGAAATGAGTGACGTGTTGCATGTAATTGCTACATCAATTTGTGGATAATTATGTGTTGGATTATTGTGGAAAATTGTCATATTGGAAGTGAATTAGGTTCGTGAAATTTGAGAATTAGTAATGAACTTTCTAAATATAGAAAGTATTTTTGGAAATGATAGTGATAAATAGAAAGTTAGTATTTGGTTTTCCATGAAAAATGTTTACCAATTTTACCTAGGTTTTTATAAAAAATTAGGGTAATATAGATAATGATATAATTAATTATTAAAAAATATAAAAATATATAGATAAGGGGGCCGGTTATGGTTAAGGAAAAGAAAAAAAACGTATTTTTTTATAATCACAATTTGGGCTAGACTAGGACTTGTTTAGGATATAGAGAAAACTCCAAACCCAAATTTAGCCCATTCTTTTTCCCTTCTTCCTTGGTGTCGTACGATTTCCTCCCCAAAATCCTAAGAAGATAAAAAATTTCTTTGGATCAAGAACTAGGTGGTGAATTATGAAAGATTTAGCAAGGTTTAAGGTATGAACATTAATCTTTCTTCTTGTTATTCTTTTTTAAATCATGTAACAAATAATATGATGGATCATTAGGGTTTAAAACTTCTGTAATTAATGATGTTATAATCATACTAGTGCGTTTAGGGCTTGATTAGAATCATATTGGTGTAAACGGTTAGGCTTAGATCGCGTTAATTTGTGAATTAGGGTTTGGCAGATTTTAGGGATGTGTTTAACTGATGATATCTCCATGATGGTAACGTGTTTTGAGGTGTTTCTAGTGCCTATATTGTAGTTCAGATAGTCTACTTTTCAAAAAGTCCGGCCTCGATCGATTTTGAGTTATGGAAGTTAGTCAAATGGTCATTGCAAGAAAAGTTGTCAAAACAGTAAATACGAGTCAGATTTCGGTCAGAATTAGAGAGGTAAAATCCCTATTTAAAATTCGAATTAAGGTTAGCCAAAACACAGAAGTTAAGTTCTATATGTCTATTAACTGTTTTGAGAAAATTAGCCTCTAATTAGTTGTCTAAGTTTGGTAATGAGGGCCATACATTTTAGTGTGCAATCAGATCCGAATTGGGACAGTTTTGAAGTTTGATTTTATTTGGGATAGTTGCACATGTATTGGGTACTTGAGAATCACAAGGTAGTTAGTAAACTCATAAATGAAGTTAGATGATTTTTGGTATAATTTATGAAGGTCATCAAGTAAGGTTTTTAAGTTAGTAAAGATACATTAAAATTCTGCATTTCTGAATAAAATTTGGATCACTAGAATTATGAGTAAATGAAGTGGCTAAAGTTGGGCATGGTGTCAGGGTGACCCATGGGGATAATTAATCACCATAGATATCCATCATATGATTGTTACATAGACTTAAGCATTTGGATTAGTCGCGTGTAACACATTTATATTATTTTGTGTAGCTTTGTGTAAGATATTCAGAAGCTGCTTGAGCATCAGGTGAGTTTCATGGTCCCATTTTTACTTTGTTTTTCTTAGGATAGAAATGATGCAAAGGTCTTAAAATGATTTAATTGCTGTGATTATGTGGTTTAATTGATGCATGGACATTGGTGTGGCTATCATATGATAAGTGTTAAATGTTTATGTATTGTTGGATCGGAGGGTATTCATACCAAATTACTGTGTGGTTCCAATTGGAGGGTATTCTTACCCAATTACTGTGTGGTTCCTGGTGGAGGGTATTCTTACCTAATTTCTGTGTGGTTCCAATTGGAGGGTAGTCTTACCCATTACTGTGTGATATTTTGGTGTGGCTTGGATTGTGGGGCACGTTCCGTCTTGATTGTGATTGTTTTGCTCGTATGCATGTTAGCCAGTATATTAGCTAGCTTAACTGTCTTGCCATGTTCGGTTATATTAATCACAGTAATTGGTTTAAAGTTTGAATTGTTTTGTAATGTTATCCATTCTTGTTACTCCTCGTGTTTTCGCCTTGGTGGGGTGTGACACGTATCACCAAAACAAATCATCCCATCCATTTCTTTACATATCAAAGGGTACAGTTCACTATCATCTATAAGTTTTAAAAATGGTTGAACGTGATGTTGAAATCAAGGTATTAGGAGAAATAAAAATTGAATTACAGTCTGGCACTCACAAAGTGATAGAGAAGCTAAGCCAGGAAAAAGTTATTCAGCAAGAGGCTCTTGAAAAGTTTAAATGAACGGTTGTTCGTGATCATGAAATCAAGGTATTAGGAGAAGTTAACATGGAGTTAGAGTTTGGTAGTAAGAAACTGAGAGAGAAGCTTCACCAGGAAGAAGATACTGAAGAAGAGGCTTTTGAAGAGTTTTGTTCGATACTGGATAACGTCTTAGAGAAGCTAAGCCAGGAAAATGAGAGTCCATATGACTTTTATGGTTTAATGTATGACACAGATGATGATGCTAGTATAAGTAGAAAGTCATGTGAGCATTTTGGTTGGGATTTGGAATTACCAGGTACTGAAGTTGATTGGCAAGATGATCCTTTACATGAAATTGAAGACTTGTTTGTTGGGTTAGACCAACCAATTCAGCTTGTGGTTTCTCAAAACAACGTTCATGAAGGGGTTGCTGAAGAGGTCATTGAAATGGCTAATGATCAAGCTGAAGTACTATCATCTGATAAAGAAGTGACTGACGAATGTTTGGATGATGAACAGGTTGGAGAAAGTAGACCAAGCAAGAGGATTAGAGTCACCAAAGAAGAGATGGTCAAGGATCAAAAGTCAAAGAAATCCTGATAAAGACCTATTGGTGTTATTTGTATTTGGTAGTTGATATTTTGCTAAGTTTTATGATGTAATAGTTAAGTTATAACTTTTGGATGGTTATAAAAAGCCTACAAGTTAGGCGATTTTTGACAATCTTATGCATTGTGATAACGCATATTCAATAACTTTGAATTCGAATGGTCAAACAAGGTATTTTATGTACTTGGGGGAATGAATCGACGAGACACCCAAACAAGTGTCAACAACATTGTGATATCAAAACACAAACAAGATACATTAACGCTAACATATATTCACTAACGCTTAAACTTTGTACAGTTATTGTACACTACCAAAACAGAATTTAGGGCATAACCCAAACTCAACCATCATCACCATCTACCTAAAAGATAGTTGCCCAACCTAATCATCATCCATTCAATCCTAAAATGACATAAAAAACAAAATACAAAAAAAGATAACCAAAATAACCAGAAGCTGATCAACAGAACATAAGAACGGTAAGGAAATCTATCTTTTTATGCACTTGGATGTGCATTTCCGCTATCATCTTCCTTAGCTTCAACATCTTAAGCACTTCACTTTTGGACAACTACTTGAGATACTCGGCACATTGGACTGCTAATGGACCTCCAAACAGATTCAGGTCGGATGACAACTTTTTTTTTCATTAACCCGATTGTATAACACAACCCACAATTAGCTTAATCCAACTACAAATTAGAGATCTGCGTTGATCTCCCTCTGAATATAGACCGACATTGCGTCAGTTAAATTGTTCGAGTTTCCCGCAGCAGCAAGTTCCTGTAGACGTGGGCAGCTGGACATTGTTTTTTATTGTTGTTGACCGTGGAGCGTTTGGTTTGAAAATTTGGTTTGAAATTGAAGTTGGGTAAGAACACTTAAATAGAAAAATAAGTTATTAGTGGTAAAACAGGGAATCTAATAATTAGATATCTAAGATACGATGGCTCGGTGGCTGACATCCACTAGGATCTATGTAACTTTCATTAATTAGCACTGTCATTACACGCATAGTCCCTTAAAACCATCTTCCTTTGGAAGACATGTGGAAGGCGGGAAAGGATAATATAGACCATACTAACCTTAGGGACCAACGGTGCAACATAAACTCTTTAGGGTCCACGTGTCGAATACTAACCTTAGGGACCAACGGTGCAACTTTTACTCTTTTTTTCCACGTGTGTTCTCCCTAGTTGAAATTAACCCACGCAGTAATCTTAACATCAAAAAGTATTCTAGCAGCAATACAATCAAATAAAAGCATAAAATTAACCAACCATGATATATTAAGAAGATGGTTCTTTCAATAACATTTTGGACATGCCCCAAAATCTAATACAACAATAGTAAAAGATCGACACAAACAAGACTCCTACAAAGATTTGATTTTCTCAATCAAAGCAATCTTTCTTGATACCTGCCGATATTTTCTTAAAATCACTTTTCTAATCTCCAGCAAGTGAATAAGATCTTGTTTTTGATCCTCGTTTAGACACTCCAGAATCTTGTACCTCTTGGCTGATGGACACAAACCCTCCAGTTCAGTTATAAACAGTTGCCTTTCGTTTGTACGCTCAAGCAACTCAACCCATAAGTTGTCGAGACCGTTTGCAAACTCAAGATCTCTCGCATTCTCCCGATCACAGTACACCAACATCCCTTCAAACAACCCCCTAGAATTAGCAGCTACCGCAAGTTCATATAGTCGTAGGAAGTATGCCATTTTGTATTTATTAGGATTTTTTTGAAGTTGTTTATTGAGTTGAAAATATTTATGGGTTTGAAACGATTGAGAGTATCACCCCTTAAATATCAACAAATAATTTAATGCAATTGACTGTCCAAAGGCAATACGTATACTATAATAATGAGTTGCAATGCATCTGGCTGTTTCTCACACGGCTTGATACATCGCATTAAATTTGTAGAAGTTGCGGGAAACAATACGGTAGGGAATAGTAAGTCCATGGACCAAGTAGGCAATAATATAAATAAGTTTAGGGACGAACGATACATCGTAACTCTTCATATTTACTGGTGATAATGAAACGTCATGTCCGTTAAGGGTTAAGAAACATCATAACCATTAACACAAACCCGTATATAAATTAACACACTAGATCACAAGGTTCATCTTCCAAAACAAACATGAAGCGCAAACGCATAGAAACTTCAAAAACTGATCTTGAACGTTCAAAACCAGGTGGTCATCTACAAGAACTAGAACAAGCCACAAAATCTAAAAATTATGCTCTTATGTGGGTTGTAAAAATGGAAAGGGAGGTTGCGAATGACAATCAAATAGCACGAAAATTGTTGGATGTTGTGAAAGAAGTTGATAAAAGTTTGAAAAAAGGCAGGGAATTATTAACGAGTTAAAGGTTAAAAAGGGTATGCGTGCATGGAAAGACTGAACTTTTACAGGGAAGTTTGAAACATACGCAAGATGGATATGCGCCAACAATAATGCTACACATCGGACGAAACCCAGTATGCGTAGCTTTGCAAAAAGGGGAATTTTGTTGAAACCCCAGAAGAAACTTTAAATGGATGATGTTGTAATTATATCGTGTTTTTTGTTGTTCTTTCTTATGTTATTGATAGTAAAGTAACTTTTACAGCATTGCATAGGTTTGTGTTGTAGTCAGCATTGAGTACTATTGTATGTTGTTGTTTGGATAAGTTTGACTTTTACAAATCAATCGGGCATAGGAACCAACATGGGATATTTGATTATCCTTCCTTCCATTTGATCAACTTGGGTAGTTTAAAAAAAGAATACTACTTTGACTACTACTTAATAACAGCATAACAAACAATACAAATTATTTGAAAATCTTATAATATGGTAACAAATATATTCACTAAATCACATACTCAAACAACGAATATACAAGTAAACCACCGGAAACCAAATACCAACCAAAAACTCATCCAGTCTTCCTAAATTCATCTTACTAACAAAGGTATGCTTCTCACGAACACTAAAATAAGGATTCCATCCCCAATCATCGAATACGCATACATCAATATATAACTCACCTTTGTCCCACGTCTAAGCAAACAAACAGTTTCCTTCGCCACATCTTTACAACTTAACTGCTCAACCTCCTAAACCACGTCTTCAATTTCTTTAACAAAGTTAGATACCTCCTCACATAGATCTCTAAACTTCTCCTCAAGCATCAACTCAATCTCCACTTATCTTTTGATTAAGACTAGCAATTGATTATCAATTTCAATAACCTTTGCATCCTTTGCAATCTCCTCGATACAGTTCATTTTTTTTAGAAAAATAGTAGGATTAAAACTATTTATTTATAGGGTGGCAATCGGATTTTATGACAAGTTGGGTTTCTAACGGAATAAGAATAGGCGGGAATATATATAGGGAAACGAGAGGGAAAAAAATAGACGAGAGGAACCAAACGCGCGAGCGCAATAAAATTGAAACAGTAAACTTTACTGTAGTAAAATAAGGGTGAGGGACCAAACGTGCAACCAAGAATAATAGTGAAAAGACGATTATGCCCTTCAATAGAAACACGACATGGAAAGGATAATGACGAAGATAACCGTCGTTACCCATAACGGAGTGCCAGGGACCAAACGGGTAACTATAGTGTCAATAGGGACCCCGTATGATAGTCCCCGTTATCTAGGGACCAAACGGGCAAACATGGTGAACTTTGGGGACCAACAATGTAATTTACCCTAATAATAATATTTCTCATTAAAAGGCACGTGTGATCCGTCCAACTTTTGTTGGTTTCGTCTTCGATTCAACCAAATACTGATATTAATACAAGAGGTATTATTTTAATACTTTTCATTAAAAGGCATTTTGCTTAACAATTGATTATGGGCTACTAGCGGTATTAATTTAACATATTTAGTTGAATAGCGGGTCTTTCATCTGTCTCTGGATATCTTATTTGATCGACGGTGTTATTCATTATCAATGGTTTTTTTAGGTTCTTCCTTGTGCCCCTAGTGTGTTATACTTTCTTCACAACGGTGTTGTTTTCGTAGTGTATTATGGTGGCTTGATATGGTGGTTACACGGTTTCATTGTCCTTTGGTGGGGCTTAGTGGGTGTCAAGATGGTAGTGGAAATGGTCTTACCAAGACTTCGTTGATCACACACTTGCGTGATCGGCATTATAGTGGTGAGGCGCAAGCTATCACTAAGCACTCTTTTCTTACTGATTTGATTGTTTTTTAGAGGCCCGAGGTAACGCTTAGGCGTATAGGGTTGTGGTTATGTGGTGTTTGTTTCAAAACGCATACTCTTTGGACTAAGTGTCGCCACGGCAAAGATATTGTGCCACCTCCCGATTGTGGTGATTTTGTTGTTCGTTTCGTACTCTATGACCTTACAAAGCCGCAAGTCCCTTCTTGTTCGAAGCAAATCGATCAAGTTGAATACTTGTTGCATGACCAACATAGTGGTTTTACTTTGGCCCTTCTTGATAGTTTGTTCTTAAAGGGGTTGCGTACTGTCAAATTCATCCCTCCTAAGTGTCGTTTAGGGTTTTCTCGGGTCTTGAAAGGAGGTCTTGATAAGGTGATTTGTAAGCCTGATGATATCTCTTGTTGGGTTAGTTTGTTAGTATTGCCTCTTTGTCTCCTTAAAACCTTTGTCCCGAGGAGTAATCTTGAGTGTAAGTCTGCAATTAAGCGCCAATGTTAGGAAGAGAGTATCGTTAATGCCATTCGATCTTGGGGTATGCCGGGTGGTAGTTTGTAGCTTTTGAGGGAGACTTTGACCGAATCTTCCCTTACTTTGTCAGATGTTGGTGACGAAGACATTGATTTGGGTGAGCGGAATATCAAGCAATGTAAAAAGAAGATACCTGATGGGCATTATACTGCGGCTGTCAGAGTTCTTTCCTCTTCTGGTGTTGCTCCTTATAGTGATGCTACTCTTGAGGACTTAAAGACTAAGCACCATTTCAAACCTGCACCCTCCTTACCACGTATACCCTTTGATCATCATCACCTCATCGCATCTCCATCTCTGGTTCTTGATAGAATTAAGAGCTTCCCTCGTGGCACGTCTTGTGAGCGAGATGGGTTGCGTACCCAACACCTCATACATTGCTTAAGTGGATCTGATGTTGCTATTTTTGATGAGTTAGTCTCCTCTATCACCCAAATGGTAAATCTTTTTCTTGGAGGGTGTTGCCCCAAGATGTTGGGCGAGTATATTGCTAGTGCTCCTCTCACTCCATTGGATAGGCCAGGTGGTGGTATCCGTCCAAGCTATACTTTTTCATGCGTACATGCTCGCCCAGTGTCTTTGAGTCTGCTCAACGTTCTTTTGACGTGGCTCTTCTTTCTTCTTTGGAGCGTATTGTCACTTCTTCTGGACCAGGGTTTGGAGACTGGCAATGGAGGCTAGCCACCTTACCCTTTGCTTATAGCCGTGGGTACTGTTTGGAGGCGTCTAGTTTTCAAGGTTAGTGCTGTTTTGATTAGTCATTCTTTAGACGGTTATTTTCATGATCTACAGTTTAGTGTTGGGGTGTCGGGAGGTGGTGAGGCTATACTTCATGCCGTGAATCGTTTGATTGAAGGTCGTAGGGATGACGTTGGTCTTTCAATGTTGTTGGCCAATTTTAAAAATGCCTTCAACTTGGTAGATTGAGAGGTTATATTAGAGGAAGTCTGTCTTCATTGTCCTGCTATTATACGTTGGGTGAAATTTTGTTACTCTTCCCCAGCTAGATTGTACTATGGGGATCACACCTTATGGTCATGCCAAGGGGTGCAGCAGGGTGACCCCCTTGGCCCTCTACTTTTTTCTTTAGTGTTACATCCATTGATATGTAAGATTATAGACTCCTTTAGCCTTTCTTTACAAGCATGGTATCTGGATGATGACACTATTATTGGAGATACTTTGGTTGTAAGGAAGATTTTAGAATTAATTATGAAGGATGGACCTCGTTGTGGTTTGCATCTCAACGTCGATAAAACTGAGGTATTTTGGCCAAAGGAAGACCCTAGAAGCAGGTTTGCTTCCCGCCTAATATTGCTCGACCCTTGTATGGTGTTAAATTACTTGGTGGGCCTGCTAGTGTGGATTTTAATTTCAGCACTGAGCTTGTGATGAAGAGAGTGGCCAAAACCATTAAGTTGATGGGTATAATTGCTAAGATTAATTATCCTCAGTGTGAGTTGCTGCTTCCAAACTATATTTTGCTATGCACACATGTTCTCCACGAGTGTTTAAGATGGCCCAACGTGCTTTTGATGCGGCTCTTTGTTCTGCCCTGAAGCGTATTGTCACTGCTTCTGGGCCTGGGTTTGGTGATTGGCAATGGAGACTTGCCACCTTATCCTTTGCATTTGGGGGGCTTGGCGTCTATTGTGCAGGTGATGTTTTAATTTATGCATTTCTTGCGTCTAAATTACAGTCTGCTAGCTTGCAGACTAAGCTGCTTCGACATTCTAGTATTGTAGCTTCTGGGCCCGCATTTAATGATGCATTGTGTGCGTTTAATACGAAAATGAAGACTGGCCTTTTGAGTAATGCAAGTGAGATTGCTGCCTCCAAACTCATGAAGAAATGGGCAGATATATATTTCACACGTGTTACTCAAACTGCAAAACCCACTTTTTCTTTATCTTCTCGACAGATGGCTTTGTGGCAATCTCAAATGGAGGATCACACTTCAGATTGGCTTAGGGCGGTTCCGATTTCTGGGTTGGGACAGACTATGAACGGCAAGACTTACCGTTGTGTGTTATGATATCGGTTAGGTGTCCCCCTATTTTCTGTATCGAAGTCGTGCTCAGCTTGCTCCAAAGTTTTTACAGGAGATATTTATGGAGACCATGCTGTATCATGTGCCAGTATTATTGGTATCAAGCATCGGCATAATGTTGTGCGCGATACCTTGGTCGACATTTGTTTCCGGTCGGGGATTTCGGCAGGAAAAGAAGTTGATATTGGTCTTGGTGGAGGATGTGACAAACCCCTATGTCCTGCGGATATGTTACTCTATTCGTGGGACGAAGGGCTTGATGTGTGTGTGGATTTGACGGGGTCCTCACCTTTGATGCAGACTGGGATAGTTGATTTTGTGCCTGGTCGTGCGGTGATTGATGAAGCACATCGTAAACGGGTCAAGTATGAGGCTAAGTGTGCAAACATTGGATATGATTTTCTCCCCTTTTCATTTTCTTCTTTTGGGGAATTAGAGAAGGATGCGGTGAACTTACTGAAGCGGGTCCAAAAGTTTTCAGTAACTCAAGACATTGGAGCACGTACTGTTGTTCATATTTTTAATAGGATTAGCTTTGCTGTAGCTAAAGGAGTGGGGGCTCAGCTAGTATCTCGGCTCCCCGCTAACTTTTTGTAAATATCCTATTTCTTCTAATAAAGTGATGTTAATAAACAATAATAATAATAATAATAAAGAGTTTTGCTGTAGCTAAAGGAGTGAGGGCTCAAATAGTATCTCGACTTCCCACTAATGTTTTGTAAATCTCTTGAGTTTCTAAAAAGTGATTGTTATAATAAATAATAATAATAATAATAATAAATGATGCTTTAGATTATAAAATTTTGAATGACAACGTGATACAAATATAATCTGAATTCACTCACTTGATGTAGTTAAAGTAAGTGAATTACAATTACATTGAAAACCAAAAAGCCTATTTAATGTTTAATCGCTCTATTCTGTAAACAATACAACCTACGTAATGTAATCGAATAGATATTACATTCAATTAAGTCAGATTACAACACACCAAACGAAACGTTATAAATCTTTAATGTTGTTTGTATTTATCTTTTTCCAACCTAAAAAATAAGAATATTCAATATTGACTTGGTGATGATGCAACACAAAAAGCACCCCATATCCACGCCTTTTTTCAACTCATCTCACTCAACTTCACTCCTATAAATACTCCCAAACACATTAGAAATTGAATTAACCTCTTCCTTTTCCCTCTTTCACCATTAGTTCTACCATTATCACAAGCATATGGTGCTTCTAAAGCATCTAATTCACCTACAAACCTTTCTTGTGATAATACAACTCAATTGCAGTGTTTCTTTGTTTAAGATTGGCAATGTCATTAGAAACTTGGTAAAATCTGTGGCCATCTAATTGAGAGTAATGAACTCACTCCATAAAGCACTAGTAGAACTGATATAGCTTAAATTATTCCTAATTTGTTCAGATATTGTGTTCAAGATACGAGAAATTTCCATGTCATTTGCCCTTTCCCATAATGATCTCGTTGGTGAATTGATTGCTAGTTCTTCAAATTCTCCATTGATGAGCTTTAGCTTGTTTCTTGCATTCAAAACAACCATCCTAGATCTTTTCTAAGAACTGTAATTCTATGATCTAGTGAGATTCTTTGAGATAAGTACCAAGCATAGACGATCATTCTGATGAAAGAACAATGGATGATGAATTGAGTTGATATCATCAGTATCTTGAGTATTTTTTGTGTTTTGTGTTGTTTGTATTTAAGATGAAGGATTAGCCATGGTGATTGATTTGGTTGTCATAAGGGACTTCTTCAAGAAGTTTTACAACTCCCTAGGCAGAGTACCTAACTGTTGTAGTAGTAGTATAGGCAAGACTCAGGGGTTGTTATCATTCTCTAGGGTAATAGGTTGGGAAGGATTGATCCCGGTCTAACAGAATTCTAGGGGTTGAGAGAAGATTATTTTTATGTTTTTATATTTTATAGAAAGTAGGTAAATCTATGGTTTGAGAGGTTGGTTTGATAGACTAATAACTAAACTAATTAATAAACAAATCTACTGGTGATAACTTTATGATAATTGAATGTATTTACTTAATCATGCATTACTTATCAGATTTCTTTTCCTAATCTTGTTGCCTTGTCACACTTGTGATGTCACACTTGTGATGTCACACTTGTGATGTCACACTTGTGATGTCACAAAAAAAAATTAACATAGCCCCCAAAAACAATACAATCCATTCATCTCCTTTTCAGTTATCAAAGAATCTCACAAAAAAATTGTACAGCCATTTCGACTACATATGAGAACAAATCCACGAAAGAAGAGTTAAAGTTTCGGCTTCAAGATCCTTCAAAAGGGTCTCGGGTAGGTTTTATTCTTTGTTTGTGTTTATTCAAATCGAACCAATAGATGAACGAAACATTCTTGTTTAAGTTCAAACTATTAACTTCGAATATTAAGGAAAGGTTGTAAACCTTTGATGGATCGATGATGATGTTTCCCTTTGGTGTCTTAACCATTTCATGGTCGTTACATAATTGTGACACACGAAAAAAAATGATACTGAGATCCTTTTATTTGTTGTTTTGGTTCGAGTCTTGAAAGATGGAGGTAATAGAGATAGGTATTGTATTTGTGGAGTTGGATTTGATTGTTGAAAAATGTTGTTGGCTTTTGATGAAGTCGGTGAGGCTGTTATTGATGTTGTTATTGGTTGTAGTTGAGGTTGTTGTTATCATTGTTGATGTTGTTGTAGTTTAAAGTATAGGTTCGAATCTGTTTCTTCATTGTTGTTGTCTTGCACTCTTTGAGTTGACCGGGTCAACTCGGTAATAACCGAGTTGACTCGGTTTGAGTCTTGGTTTAACAAAACGCAACCAAGGCAAAACGCAATCTGTCTTGGTGGGCAAAACGCAACATTTATAAGAAATTTTGGCAACATGTCGTTTCTATATTCTTTATATATAGTCTTCAAGCAGGCAAAACGCAACGCCAAACCGCAACCACCAAAACACAACCAACGAAACGCAGTTGACCAGTCAAAACGCAGTTGACCGGTCAAACCGCAATGAGCTATCACTTTTGTACTTTTGTCTTTTTCATCAAAACGCAACCAGGAAAATAAGCATCAGACCCAGATTTGTTTTAAGCTTATAACTTGACTTTTAAGCACCAAAAGTAATTGTGAACCAGATATAAGGACCACAAATCAACAACAATAACAACCTGTAGACTTTTTTCACAAGGGAAAAAAACAAAAAAATTTGAGTGAACAGTAACCGAGTGAACAATACATGAACAGTAACCGGAACATAAACAACAAACACATGATACAATACACCCCTGCAGCTCTTATGCCAATTATAGATTATAAATGACACATGAACAAGGATTAAAACAGATCTGGAGGTATGGTAAAGTGAAATAAATGTGTAGCCATATTATTAGGGAATAAAGGTTAAAGAGATGGGAAGATGTGTGTGTTCTAGAGAGAAAACACACACACTTACACTTTTACAAAAGTGAGCTTCACCCCTCCATGAAAGTATGGATGGGGTATTTATAGTCCTAGTGACACACAACTATCGTAGCTTGTCATTATTAGTCCCTATGTGTCACGCTATAAATAAATAATGTAATTCCGTGTTTGTCACTATATTTTAAGGCTAACAACAAACTTCTAGACCTCATAATTAAAAGCACGAAAGCATACACTAAAACCTCACATAAGTGTTTGGGATTCTCTCTTTCACTCGGGTGTATAATAAATTATAACATAATGGGGAAACGGAAAATCAACACTCATTACCTGTCATAGCATATAAATTACCATAGGCTTGGTAAAGGATCAAACCTCCACCGTTGGGCGCAAGCATTATTCATTACTATCCAAGAGATCTTTTAAAGGGGTGTGGGGTGTAGGTGTAAGATAACATATAGTGGAAACGGAAACGGATGGGATACATTTGGGTGGCTTTGGATGAATTTGGAGTGGAAGGGTTAGCTAGTTATTTATACGAATACATGTTGTTTTGGTTGCTAAGCCAAGGCTCGAACGAAGATATACAAACTCTACACAACTCTACATCAATCTCTTTCTTTTTCTTTTCTTGACTCTAATATAAACATAACATAAGCGAATGGCAGCCCGTACATTTTTTTCTTTTTTTTATATACAATTTTTTTTGTACACTTTTGTCCTGCCATTGCTTAAACATATAATACATCATGTGGGTTTTCTAGATACACCCCTACACTTGAACTTTTACATACTCGATTATTTACAATCTAACAATTCTTCATAAGCTGAATACTACCATGAATCCCAATCGTCTCAAAACAGTATTTACAAGGACAAGGACTTAGCAACCGTGTACTCAAATAATTAACTTGGGTTAAAAAATTAAGTACTAAAAGTGAGTAAATCATAGATTGCTAATGGCAATTTGGTGGTGTAACGATTGGTTTAAGGGTTGACAATGCTCTTCATTAATAGTCCGGCTTAACAAAAAATTACAAGACCGTTGAAAAAAGGATAGGCATGAAGGGTTGTACTAGGGTATCTGAAATAAATATAAGTACATGGCAAGGGTGTGGGATAGTTATACAGTCGGTGTGACCATCATAACAATTACAGGTTTAAAACATGGGTTAATCCTAGTGCCTCTCATCCAGCAAATCCTAATACTCAATATGCGGTCTCGGGATGCATCACAATAACAAGTTATAGAATTTAATATACTACCGGTACACTCATATAATTTAACACCAATCTCAATGCTCCAGAAAAGGTGACAAAGACCACACGTACACATCTGTAATGACGGAATAGACACATATGACTGCTCACTCCTTAACTCGAAAAAGCTAAAGGTATAAACTATCTTGGGTATCAATAATGGATACCCGAATTCCTATAGATCTAAACGCGAACCTCACATTTTTGGGGTGGAATTCTGAGGGTTTTTGTGCTAGTCATATACATTCCTATCCATGAGACGCTATTAATACTCGGTTTTCATCGGTATGTGTCATAAAAAAATTTAAATTTGGGTCAAGATTACCTTTTTATGCTATGTTTCGATATATTACCCATCATTTTAAGGACAACGTAAATGGAAAATGAAAGAATAGTTTCTAAGGCTTATTTCCCCCCTATACTTAAGTTGAACATTGTCCCCAATGTTCTATAGAAGTACTCGTAAAAACGAATAAAGGGAAAAGAAACTAGTACTCCCCTAGTTTGCTCGATAATGGAGAAGAAACATGCGATAACTGGTTAAATTGTCCTCCAAGAATCGTCTAATGAAAACATCCTAAGATCTTCCAAGCTTCTTCTCATCAAATATAACTTATAATCAAAGACAAAGACAACTACACCAAGCGTAAAATCCATGGGATAGATATATATACAATAAGAGTTTAGGGTTTCGACTCTATTAAAACAGTAAAGATAGGATGAGAGAAATGTTAAACTCAAGGTTTTGCAGCTTTATAAAAGAATTTAAACTTTCTTAAGTGTTGTACAAGTTATATTTTCAAAAGTACTTAAAATTTTTAAGTTTTCCTGTAACTGGGCATTTGACGCCGTCAGGAATATCCTGACCCCGTCACAAGTGTCGCGATGATGGCGTCGCGTGTAGATCGTGACGCCATCTCCACACTCTGTAAAAACTCATTTTTCGTTTTTGATAAAAAAATTCCTGCACTCATTCTTATAAGTTATTTTCCTGTACAAAATGCTGCATAACAACCTGAGAATTAATAATTCAATCATATGACTCGAAACTGATGCAGATTAATCTAAACAATTCATTTTAAATGTTTGAATTTGGTTCTAAAAACCAGATATTTCCCCTACACTTATTTTGTTGCAAAATACCTTTGATTGCAAATAAGACGAAGTTACAAACAAACAAAAGATGATTACAAATTAATTCAAACATAATAAAACAAACAATAAAGAATTAAAACACAAGACACTCCTAATATGCAGGAAAAGTAAATATTAGGTTGCCTCCCAAAAAGTGCTTTTCTTTATTTACGAGTCTTGTAGCTAGACTCGAAGCCACACGTCCTTACGTGACTTATCCTTTGTGTCTCTTGGCCTCTCTTTCCAATTTCATTAGGTGTCGAATTTCCTTGCTTATACTTTCGTCTTCTCTATACTCAGGTCCTAAAGTTAGACTATCCAAGTAATAGGTTTTCCCATGGTCATCGTTATTCTCAAGGACAAATGGTTGTATGGAATCGGTATTTACATCCTTAGAGTCAATATGGTTAAACGCTTCCATCTTATGAGACATCTTAATTGTGATTTTCTCATTATCTTTTTCGAAAGTAACCGATCCCTCTTTCGGATCATAAACAAGACCAGTTTTTCTTGCAAATGGTTTTCCAAATACTACTTCTCCTAGGTGGTGATTTATAACGCTAGTGGTATCCTCCAAAATCATGAAATTACATTCATATGTGAAGTTTCCTATGAAAACTTTTAAACCCCTGACTCTTCCTACAAAGTTGTTGTTCTTACTAGGGTTGGATGGTTTCTATCTCGACTCTAGCCCTTTAATCATGATCTCTTTGTAATGTTGTTTAGACATAACATTAATTGGTGAATCTAGATCGATGTAAGTTTGTCTTTTAAGGAAGTGACCAATCATGCAAGAGATATTAATGTTTTTTAAGTTTCTGGTTCTTATCTTTGCCCTTACCCAAGATGGTTTGGGTATTTTAAGAGCCACTTATGATATTCTAATTCCTCCAAGGTGGGGAAGGTATCAAAGCATTCTATTTCATCCGACCCGTCTAATGAGTCAACGATCTTACTATCCTCAAGCCATGACTCAGTTTCTTTCTTTTTCTTCAGATCAAGAAACTCCCTATTAGAGGTAGAACAAGATGGATTCGCATTCTCTATAATGAAGAATGGAATAGTCAATGGAAATTACGAACAATCACACAAAGAAAAGATAGACTATGAGAAAGCTAATATATGGAAATTAAAGTCTCACTTGAAAGGATTCAAGCAAGTAGAACTAAGCTAAACAATGATCAAAACCTAACTATTCCCCACGCAGCGGTGCCAAAAACTTGATGCGGTTGTCATAGTGGACTTCTACAAGAAGTTTTACAACTCCCTAGGCAGACTACCTAACCATTGTAGTAGTAGTATAGGCAAGACTCGGGGGTTGTTATTGTTCTCTAGGGGAATAGGTTGGGAAGGCTTGATCACGGTCTAACAGAATTCTAGGGGTTGAGAGAATATTATTTTTATGTTTTTATATTTTATAGAAAGCAAGTAAATCTATGGTTTGAGAGGTTGGTTTGATAGACTAATAACTAAACTAATTAATATACTAATATACTGGTGATAACTTTATGATAATGAATGTAATTACTTAATCGATGCATTACTTTTCAATTGCTTTTCTAATCATGTTGCCTTTCCACACTTGTGATGATATTGTAATTATTTTTCTAGGTCATAACGGATTACACAAACCCGCCATCTATTTAATATTCCGTTGGGGAAACGCACAAGTAAGATAGTATGAAGACTATTACAAGGCCCCTAAGAATACATTAAATGCATGTGAAATAACTTAAGAGGGATCAACCATATAAAGGGGCAAGGTAGTATGAAAATTGTTACCTGATGGTATCCTTTCTACGCACTCGCGTTTCCCTAGACGTGTCTACAGCGATACAGACAAAAGCTGGTTTCTAAGAACCTAACTCCACATCATCAATCAAGAAGCAACAATATAAGGATCTACAATCCTGAACTTACCTGCAAGCATAAGCAAATACAAAGAGGGTATTAGCCTCGCAGTTATAAAGAAAGCAAAAGTGATAAACAATCACATAAACCCATAGGACAATATTGAATGATTAATGATAGATAACCTTACTTGGATTAAAACATGGGTTCAAGGTAGTTTGATAGGGTTTTGAGTCCCTAAAAACGACCTATGAAGCTGCTACAAGAGCTAGGGTTCGTCTCCCTAATTAGACAAAGTTAATCCCAAAAGTTACACACGAGAACCCTAAAATCGGTCTTTAATATTTATTAGAGTATCTTGCGACGGCGTCGTCGTTGTAAACCTGACCCGTCGCTACTGGATGATCTAGATCCACATTAAGTCGGCTAGTCATGACGCCGTCACTAAATCTCTGACGCCGTCACCAGATGGATCACAATGGTGTCGCTTTATGCCCGCGACGCCGTCTCCATGCGCTGTATGCACAATTCTTCATGATTTTTGGTGTAGAGTCGTAATCTTGTCTGTTTCTTCTCCAAATAAGCCCAAGTCACGTGTATTCTTCTAAATGCCATCCAAGTACTAAAAACCTAAAAACAAACGATTAAGCACATAATCTGGGCATATTTGCATGATTTAGGGGGTTAAATGACTCTAAAATAGTGTATAAAATGACACCTCATCAGTGATTGAAGCTTCTTGCTATCAAAACAATTAAGAAAATTTTGATTTAAATTTTGGTAGGAAAAAGTTATTAGTTAAATTGAATGATTTTGTTGTTTTTGATTGACTTAAGTGTAATAATGGTGATTATGATGATGAATTTGATTGATTTGTGATATGTTTTATGTATTTCTGGTGATTTATGGTGGATATGTGGTGGTTTGAGTTAATTAGAGTGCATGAATTTTTGCTAAAGTGGTGGTCGGAGTTTGTTATGATGGCCGAAGTTTGTTAGAGCGGATTTTGCTCTAATATCATACTTGAGAAACTAGAAAGGTGGTGAAAATGATTGTATTTCACTTAATGAGAACATGTTACATTATGGGTTTATATACTTACAAAGTCAAACTGAGAAAGTCAACTAACATAAATTAAACTACAGCTAAACAACATTATATTACATTGGATTAAGCTATTGTTTGATAAGAGGCTTTGTCTGTGAGGTGTAAATTGATTCTTCTCATAATTATATTGTTAATTACTTGTAGCTTTTATATCCTGAGTGTTTGACATAGCAGCTTGTTTTGCTATAAACACACACTGTAACACCAAAACAAAACTAAGCATATTATTATTCATGTATAAACAAATAAATTATAAAATTTATATAAAAGCCAGCACATAGTAATAAATACGCATATATAACTCTTCCTCTTCTCCCATCTCCGATCGGGCTGATCCGACTGATATGCCGCTTAACCCGCCATAATTCGACTTCTATTTTTTTAATAAATCTCGTCTGACTCGGATTTCCACATTCTTCTCACACTTTCCCTCTCATTCTCATAGCTTATCTTTGAGATAATGTGGAGTCCAAATGGCGTCTCCTCTTTTTGCATGAGAGCCATATGGAATCCATATTCTCTGTTGAGTATATGTTGTGGACTCGATTGTTATTATTTTTTAATCTGACTTTTAATTCAGGTAGCGTTCTCCATTCTCATATTAGGTTTCTCTTTTGTTTTCAGTCGGTTTTTTAATAGGTTGTTTCAGTAATTTGGTATCTTGGTTTTGTTACCTGTGTTTGAACTTGCATTTGATGTCTAGGGTTTAGCATTTTAGATTTAGATTGCTTTGTTTCTGAGGTTATTCATTATATTAGGTGTGTGTTTGAACTTGCATTTATTCTCCAGGGTTTAATATTTTAGATTTAGGTTTTAACACTTTAGGCTGGGTGTTTTATTTTTGAGGTTATTCATTATATTATGTGCCTTTTAGAACTTTTAGTATTGGTTTTTTCCTGAGGTTATTAGGTTTAAGTGATTTTCGTTAGATTAGGGTACTTTTAGAACTATTGATATTTTTCGGTTGTTTAGAAACCGTTCTCTCTACTTTGTGTTGGTTTGCAGTATGAAGAAAACAAATACACTTCCTCAGTTTGTACATGGAATGCAGTGTAATACCCCAGGTAAGGGATTGTTGTTTTACTGATCGCCATAGTTTACGTGTTAGACTGCTATTTTGATGTTGCGTGTGTTTGATGTGCGCAGCTGATGACTATGAATTGCACTATGTGTCTGAAAACCCGTTTGACCAACGAGAATTTACACCTCCTCTTAAAAAAGGTGTTAGATACGTTCTTTTATTTTTGTATGCATACTATGAGGGTTACTTTTGCATTGATATGGATTTGGAAATATATTGACCCTGTACTTCTGCAGATATCGTAGGTGCTGGCACTAGCAGAAATGTGAGAAGGCGTTTGGTACCCGGCCACTCAGGCATTTTTGGCAATGCTGCCATGTTTTCAAGAACAGCTGAATTGCGTCTTCGAACTGCTAATACTACTCGCGGCTGTGATACAACAGATATAAACTGTGTTCCTATTCGTAGAGTTTTTGATCGGTTTAGGAATATGCGTACGCCCTACATTGAAGCAGATTCTATGACCCATCCAGGTATGCGTCCTCCTGTTTCCATCTTTACTTATGATCCATTCAAAAATTTAGATGGCAAAAACTTCAAATGTCATGGCTCCTTTGGTAAACTTTTTTCTGGATTTGGAAATGTCTAAATATCATATATGTGACTGCGACGATTTGATTGACCCTGCTCTTCTGCAGATATTGAAGGTTTTGGCGCTGGCAGAAATTCCAGGAGTTGTTTGTCAGCCGGTGACTCAAGCATGCTCCGCAATGCTAATGTGTTCTCAGAAGCAATTGAATTGCGTCCTAGAACTGCTGATACTATTCGCAGTCGTGGTACACAGACATAAACTGTGTTCCTGTTCCTAGGGTTTTTGATCGGTTTAAGAATATGCGCGCGCCCTACATTGAGGCGGATTGTATGACCCAACGAGGTATGTGTCTTCCTGTTTGCGTATTTGCTGATGTTCCATTCAAAATTTTAGATATCATAAACTTCGATTATCAAATCTCCTTTGGTAATCTTTTTTCCTAAAATGTATCACCTATTCGTAAACGGACGCTGTCTACTATGGCTGAACTGTTTCCAACTATTTGAGTGGCTAATCGTCAATCATCTAAGGCTAAAATGCTAAGTTCTACCAGCGATTGTCTAATTCAGTGGCCAATCCTGACAGGTAACTTTTTTCTACGCTATGGATTTAACTTTGCTTTTATATTCTTCTCCTTTTTTATATGTACTCATTGCTTTTGAAAAAATTAGTATGTTAAGCCACATTTAGAACCGACAGTTAAGGGGAAAGAAAACATCGTAAAACAAAGAACAACAAATAGGTAGATACAAGGCGTCTTATGTTAACGATCTTAGAAAAAGGTTCTACACAAACAGCCTATGGCGACATTAAAGACACACTTGGTCTAGGCACGTGCATGCATTCGCGCGCCTTATTACAAACCCTTATTGTATTTCACTTCATCTAGACACATGCGTGCAGTCGCACGCTTATTACAAACCCTTATTACAATTCTGGTCTGCTAATTAAGCCTCAATGTGACAATGAAATTTGTCTTTTCATGTAATTTATCATGCATCTCTTTAGCCATCAGCATCAAACGAGAAGCCACTTGCATATCATCAAGCTACATACGCCTCATTATTTCAATACTCTCAACAACTTCGTTAGAGCTATCTTTTATAAGAAGCTCATTGATATATGCATCTCTTATCCTTACAGTCTCCCTCAGTTCATTAGACAACCTGTAGAAATGTTCCATCTTTTTTAAATCTTCAGCAATTTCCCTCCGAAACAGCACTGATAATTGATCCCTAACGTCGTCTGAATCAGCAGCACGTGCCAGCTCTCGGAACAGTGGTGAACCTGTGTTACTCATACTTCTAGAGAAAAAAGTTGGAAACAAGAACAACTATTATAATTTACAACTAATGTGGCACCAACTTATATAGCTTCATATATTAAAAACCATAGGGTTTCAGAGCTACATGTGGCACTCTGTCTTAGCATGCAGAATACACCACTCATCCAAAACAATCTGACGTCCATGTTACTTTACCTGCCACTATGTCAAAAAAAATTAAAACAACAGAACAAAACCAATTTCAGTAGGTAAAAATAAAATACTAACATCATCTGTAAAAAAAGACATTTACACCTAGGAGATAAACATGGACGTCGGCTATTGAAAACTTACATTTTTGTGATTTTCTGGCGTTTCATACTGACATCTTATGCCTTTTGTTTTTTTAGATGCTTGACGTAACAGCGTCTGCCAGTCACCAGTGCTAACAGTGAATCAGGCGTATTTGTGTCTCGACATTAAAGACTGCAATATTACACCTACGATCATAGACTTTCCAACAAAAGGTCTGGAAGACATTCATGACAAACACCTACTTATAAAGTATTCACGTGGTTGTGCTCAATATGTACACAATGAAGGTAATTACATTTTCTCAAACACTTTTCTTTTTTTAGTCAGCAATTTTCGTCTGAAATATTGATTAATCGTAAAGTAGTAAACACATGTTTCAATATATTGACAGCCTTTGCTATGAACAAACCTTCCACTGCTAATTCTAGAAAGAGAAAGACTACACACCCTTTATTACTTGCATGCGCAGAAGAACTTTCATCCAGTAGGAACATGATAAGGAGGTTTACACTCGGTGTCAACAATCAGAACCCCCGCTCAAAGTCATCATGTGTTGGAGGTAAAAAAAATTTTGTCTATGTATGATTTTCTTGCTTTGGACTCATTTTAAAAGAAATTTACACCTATCGGGTTCATTTTTTCAGTGTTTCATACTGACGCTTTTTTCTGCTTTTTTTTTGTTTTTTTCAGATGTTCCACGCACCGGCGTTTCTTAATCACCAGTGCTAACATTGAATCATGCGTATTTCTGTCTCGACATTGAAGGCAACAATATAAAGCCTGCAATTATAGGCTTTCTAAACATTGCTCGAGAAGACATTCGTGACATTCACATATCTGCGGAACGTTCACGCAGTCATACTCAACATGTACACACCGAAGGTAATTACATTTTCTCAAAAACCTTGCTTTTTTAGTTAGCGGTTTCTACCTGAATTGTTGATTAACTTGAAAGTATTAAACACACGTTTCGATATATTGACAGCGTTTGCTATGAACACAACTTTAAATCTTAATGCTCGAAAAATAAAGACCGCACACCCTTTATCAATTCCACGCGCAGAAGAGCCTTCATCCAGTAGAAACATGATACGACGATTTACAGTTGGGGTCAACAATCGGAGCCTCCGCTCAAAGTCATCACGCGCACAAGGGTTTTTTTCTTTTTTTAAGTGTGTGTCTTCTCCTTTGTGTCTATTTTACGTGTTGCCTAAACTTTTGTGTTCGTTCTCTCATATATTAATCGGCAGTTTCAGGTGACGCATCGTCTTATATAGACCTAGGCAATTGTGATCAAGTATGTCGTCACTATGGATGTCTATTTTGGTACAATAAACGACTCAAAGGCATCCATTATGCTAAACACGCAGAGTACCATCTGTGTTATGGTGGAGGCCAGATTTACATGCCTCTAACACCTAATCCTCCTGCTTTTATCCAACAACTCTTGACGAACAATCACTTTATCGAGCATATCCGAGCCTACAATTAGATGTTCGCAATGACGTCATTTGGTGCAAAAATTGATGACTCGGTAAACAAAGGAATGGGGCCTTATGTTTTCAAGATTTCCGGTCAAATCTACCACTAGATAGGCTCTCTTTGCCCAGAAGAAGGTCATCACCCGCGCTTTCTGCAACTATACGTGTACGACACGCATGATGAGGTTAGTAACAGAATGCAACATTTTGGCGGCATAGATGAAAACGCATTAAACCTAGAAATTGTCCAGGGTTTGATACATGTCCTTGATGAACATAACGGATTGGTACGACTATTTTGAACTGCACGAGATAGGTACACTGCGGGGGAAATACCAAGATTCAAGATTCGGCTTTATAATATGGGTGGCATCCGTGGATATGAGCTGCCAACTTCTGACACTCTAGGGGGAATAGTTTTCAAAAGTGGCCCAAGAAGTCGAACAAATTTTGATGTCATCATTGAATTCAGAGGCGGACCTCCCTCAAAGAATTAACAAACTTTATCAGTCATACATGTCATTACAGTTCGCTTTGTTATTTGTTTTTAGTGAGCCAGGGTTCTACCCAGACTTGCTGTTGAAGCCTCAAAACGGTAGAGGCAAAGGAAAAAAGGTCACGATGAATGCCTATTACAAATATCAGTTACACCCACGGGTAAAAGAATTTGGTCTTATCTTCAGAAGTGAGAGGTTGTTTCAGCAGTACGTGGTTGCAGTCTATTATGCAATCGAGATGAATCGTCTGGACTACATACAAAAAAATCAAAATGACCTTCGGTCAGACTACTTATCAGGTTTATATAATGATGTTTCTAGGGGAGATCGTGAAGGCATAGCCGCTGGCTCAAAGATCTTGTTACCAAATACTTTCACTGGAGGACCTCGATACATGTACAACCACTACCTAGATGCTCTTGCAATTTGTCGATCCCTAGGAAATCCTTAATTTTTCATCACATTCACCTGTAATGTCAAGTGGCCTAAAATTAAACGGTATATGGCATAGTACCCTGAGTTAACACCAAATGATAGAGCAGATATTGTGTGTAGAGTTTTTGAACAAAAGGTGATAGAGTTTATCAAGTTTCTAAAGGAAGTAAAAACATTTGGCTACGTTTGTGCAGGTATCATATATTATCATTTTTTCAGTGCCTATTCTTTCTCCTTTCTTAAAAATTACATTTACCAAAAGCTAATTTTGATTATTCTTGCTATTGCAGAGTGTTGTATACAATAGAATTTCAAAAAAGAGGGTTACCACACTGTCATACATTGCTGTGGGTTGATTCCAAAAGTGAACTGCAGGACGCTCAATACATAGACGAGCTCATTTCTGCAGAGATACCTGACCCTGTCAAGGATCCTCACGGCTATAAACTGGTGACAGAACTAATGATGCATGGACCTTGTGGCAGTGCAAACTCTAGCACATCGTGTACGCAAGGTGGAGTCTGCAACAAGCATTTTCCAAAAAAATACAATGACAAGATGTTTTTTTGACAACAATGGCCACACGCAATACCAAAGAAGAGATACAGGGGTTTCTGTCATGAAAGGTGAATCAAGATTAGACAACTGCAACGTCGTCCCGTATAACTGCACTTTATGCTTAGCGTTTGAAGCCCACATAAACATTGAGTACTGTGATGGAGATGCTCATTAAATACTGTTTAAATTACCATTTCTAAAGGCTCGAGAGATCGCATTCTTGCAAAGTACAGCACTCTGATGGAATTCTTATTTAGTTACAAGAAATAATAAGCCAGTCGATGAGATCCAAAACTACGTTGATGGTCAATTCATATGCCCATTCGAAGCTTGCTGGAGAATTTTCGACTTTCCAATCCATAGTCGAGAACTAGTTGTACAAATTCTTAGTGTCTACTTAGAAAACATACAACGTGTTAACATCCGTGAGAGAAATAGGCTGGACATCATAGTCAATCTTCCTGAAAAGAAAAAAACAACCCTCACCGAATGGTTTGTCTACAACAACGAAAACACCGACGGTAGGCACTTAACGATCTCAATTTTCCTTCAAAGTTCATGTGGTACCCAAATTCAAAAATAATGGAAACGAAGACAGATCAAAACAAATAAGTCACTTAGAAGGCTAATTTATATTCATTCGAGTTCAGGCGACCTCTTCTACTTCCGGATGTTATTATGTCATCAAAAAGGTTGTAAATCATCTGCTGATGTATGAACTGTCAATGGTCTGATACATCCAAACAACCGAGCTGCATGTGAAGCTTTAGGTCTCCTAGGTGATGACAAAGAATGGGACATAGCGCTTCAAGAATCAACTGGTTCAGCAGCGTCAAATGAAGTCAAAATCCTTTTCGCTCAAATTCACATATATTATGACGTCTCAGATCCAATTAAGCCGTGGATAAAACATTTGGAATCTATGAGTGAGGACATACCGGCAAAGATATCAAAGGCGACAAGAATACCAAACGACCATGTTAACACTGCCGAACTTAAAGGAAGAGAAGAACTACAAACGTGATTTACTAAAACAAGAAGCCGCTGAGTCTAGTGTACAATCTTTTATGGGAAATATGTCATAGACTGTGGGTTGCGCTTCCTTAAACATCTGCTTAAAGATCATCGAAAACCAAATCCTAATGGAAGAGAAGAACTACAAACGTAATTTACTAAAACAAGAAGCCGTCGAGTCAGTGCCAAAGTTGAATCATTGATGACATCAAATAACGTCTATTTTATAGCATCATTTATCCTATGTTATTAACCCATTTTGTATAGTTATTGCAAAGAATTGTTACTTAATCGTTTATATTTGAGAATTGCAGTAATTATGGAGTACTTGGTGAAAGATAGCAAAGTCTGCGCATTCATTTTTGGAGCTTAAATTGAAAATATTTGAAGAGTTACTACTGTGAGAGACCAATTAGGCCGTTATCCATCAAGGAAGATACAGCGTATCATGCTAAACTACCAAAGACCACAAAGGAATGAAGCCCAATACGCTGTATCCAGAAGAACTCAATACGTCGTATCCAGAAGAACTCAATACGCCGTATTCAAGATATAGTATGTGAATATTCTGGAAGATATCAAACGTGGTCCCTACTCTAAGAAACCCCAATACGCCGTATCCAATGCCTTGGATACGCCGTATCGAGACCGACTCCAGACAGTATAAATAGAAAACTCAAAAACGAGTTTTAAGTGTGCTAAATCATATTCTCGATACCTAAACCATAAAAGTCAATTTTCAGAGGAGAAAAAGAGCATAAGAGGTCAAGCAACGTTATCAATTCCATAGGAGACAACGTGTAATTCCATATACTTTAGTAATCGTTCAGTTTTTGGTATCATTCGTTAACTCGGTTAGTTTACCTTGGCTAAATAATTGCTTTTGTATTTATTATGACGTTTGAAGGCTAATACCTTTGGGTATTAGCCATTATTATGAAGATCTGAATGTTTGGTATTTGTTTATCTCGATTTCTTGATTTATCATTGAATGCTTGTTTATGTTTATCAATTTATACTTGTTTACGCGCTTTTATATGCGACCTATCATTCAACTGGATCTAGTGATACGGACCAAGTAACCTAGAGTCTGTGATAGCTCTCCATATAGTGATTTATACATCTAGAACCATAGGATCACAAATATTGTCCTACTAAATCTGTGTATAAGATACGCTTCAGGCTTAACTAATTAATTGGATATTGCCAATGGTTTATTGATCGTATTGACTAGAAGGTGAACCTAGATAATTCAACAAATAACGTTCTGATTCCATTGGATAGTTGGACAAGTAGACTACTAGTGTATAAATCACCATTAAGCGATAAGTGTGTAAAGTCTTTATGAGTTAAGGTTTAACAAGATCACCATTGCTTTAATCCCTAAGATAGATTATAATCAGCAAATAAGGATACTTTATGCGGATACTTTAAATGTGACATAATTAATGTATCTAGGTCTTAGGATGATGTAACGCCTAAGTCTTAAGAACGATATACCGCCTCGAGAGAAGAAATCATTACACTTAATAAACAAACCAACTTTCTAATCAGATTAATAAAGGTTAATATAGTTTTCTTATATTTGGCTCAACCACTCTTTTATCTTTTGTTACTTTGCTTGCGTGGGTTAAAGTGCCTTGAATTGATTGTAGTCACCAACCAAACCGTGCCAGTCTCTCAGGCTGAAAACCCCCTTTTCCCATTAGAATTAGGATTAGGACTGACATAGATTTATAATAGAATATAATTAACATAGATTAGATAACCAAGATATTAATTAAATTGATATATTTAACCTCGCTTCAAGTGTTTGACACCCTACTTACCACGAAACTACTACCGATCAGGTACACTTCCCGTTAAAGTGTTGTTTTTGGTCTAGTCGGCAAAATATAAATTTAAAACTTGAATCATAAAAATATACACCACACAACGACACATCAAGTTTTTGGCACCGTTGACGGGGAATGATAATTAATCTTGATTTTTATTTGATATTTTGGTTTTTAACATTAGATTAGATCTAACCCTTGGGAGTAGTGTAGTTTAGAGTAATTTGTATTCTTGTATATATGTGATACGACGTATTCAGTCCTCTGAATATGACGTATTGGTTGTTTAACTGCCTTTCCAGTAAGTTTATTTCAGGATGGATTATCCAAACATGACTATGGAAGAATATATCAAGCTTGAAGAAGAAAAAGCTTGTAGGCGTGGTCGGGTGTTTAGCTGGGAAACTGCTACATATAGGAAGATCAGGGCTGATGACGATCTTCACAACCTTAGATCTGTGGAAGCTGAATTCTTAGCTATAGTTATTAACGATGCCTTTGCTCCTCAGGATGCACTTCCGTGCGAATCTCAAGTAAGTACTCATGTCAACAATGAGATCTACTTTAGAATATCATTTGACGAATCCGACGATGAGGATTACACAATAATTTATGACAAAAACTCGTTTTCTTATAAAATGATTTCTGTCAACAAAACGGATTCGAAGAACAATAATGAAAAAGCCTGTGTACCTCCTTTTCCGCCACCCAAGCCTACGATCAGTTTTGTTGATGATTTAGACTTCTTTAAAGATTTTGAGAATGAATTTCTAGCCATTTTTTATAATGTTGCTCAAACGTCTAAATCTGATTACTTAGCTCAACAGACTTTAAGCCCTCAACATAACAATGAATATGTTTTAAATGATGAAACATCATTGTCCGAATATGATAAAGTTGGACAAAACGTTTTGTACTTTAATGATCTATTCCCTTTCAACGTTATTTATCCTGATGATTTAAAATCGGACAAGGATAATGATAATAATGAAATCGATATAATACAATCTTTGGAGGGTAATTTAAATACACATAGGTCAAATATGCTTATGAAAACAAGTCGCGATAAAATGGATAAAATTTTCGATGAGGAAATCTTTGTCTTGGAACTAAATGTGAATATCGTAACTTAGATTTATCTTTTCAATGGGATGCTATTATGCTTTATTATGAATTTGTATGTGTCGTTCGGCATTCCGTTCGACCCTAAACGGTATTATAAGGATGGTGATTGTACGCTAATGTTGCGGAGGTCAAGGTACATTTTCTTTGCTTTATTTTAAGAAAATTGGTCTCCAAGGACGGATACAACGTATTAGGTTAAAACCTATACGGTGTATCCACTATTTTTAATAAAGTTGACTAAGTCAACAAAATACGCCAATACGACATATTAATCAAACCGCGATACGGCGTATCGAGTTTGGGTATAAAACCCCTCAGATACGCCGGATTGAGTTTTACCACTCCTTTTTCACTCCACACACACAAAAGATTTTTACCACTAAATTTCTTGGAAGATCTCTTATTCTTGATTTGTAATCACACTCTTTTCTTTGTCAAGATCCTATGGTAATAAGTCTTACCCTTTTCTTTTGATTTCGAATTTAATTAGGGTTAGGGTTTTGTAGATTTTGTGTTATGCCGTAGGCGCATTCTTTTAGGACTTCTTTGCCTCATTCGAATAAGATGAACTGGTTGTTTGTACGGATTGCTAAATGGGTTAAAATGGGTAGATATGAGAAACCCCTTTTCGTTTTTAAACTGCAAAACGATACGGCGTATCCACTCACATGGATACGGCGTATTAACCAAAATTTACCCAATTTAAAAGCCCTAATACAACGTATTCAGATAAATGAATACGGCGTATTGACTTAAAAAGGATCCTGAATTTTCAGACCCATACGCCATATTGACTAAACACCTATACGACATATTGAGCATATTGATCCTTATACGGCGTATCCATTTATGAATACGCCGTATCCACCCTCAGAACAGAAGGTTTCAAAATTCTATAATCTTTGTGCTTTTGTCATTAATTTCGCAGATACGACACCCTACTTACCACGAAACTACTACCGATCGGGTACACTTCCTGTTAAAGTGTTGTTTTTAGTTTAGTCGGCAAAATATAAATTTAAAACTTGAATCATAAAAAAATACACCACACAACTACACATCAAGTTTTTGCCTTAATGAATGTGCCTATTTTTGTTAGAACCTTTTCTGTTGTGACTGACTTTGCAGTTTTGGAAGATACGGATGCTTATCATGATGAAGGAATGGGCGAAGTTATTGTTGGCGAACCATTCTTAAGAGAAGTTGGAATTAAAGCAAGACGGTTTGATGGAATGATTACCATTTACAATGGTGATGATGAAGTAACTTACCAAATGGTGCGATCACATTCGAGGTTTAAACACCACACTAATGAGCAATGCAACAAAATCCCACCATTACTGAAGGTAAGTGAACATGATAAATGAAAGGGATCTTGCACTCATACAAAAAGTTAAAGAGGTTCTAAAAAGGAGTTTTGAATTTAGGACCCGACTTTATCCGAGTTCCGTCAATGGAATAATGGCTCACACGAGGGCACGTTAGCGTGCATAAGATGGAATGGTGAAGAGAAGCTAAAGACAAGTCTAACTTAAAGACTTTGCTGTAAACAAAAGTGCTTCCCGAGAGACAACCCGGATTGTTATTTATTTTTATTGAGTCTGTCTTCCCAGACATCAATACTGCGTATCCGCTCCATACCATACGTCGTATTGATTGACTGGACGTTATCAATCTTTATTTTTTATTGCGCTTTAAAAACATCATTGTCAGTTCTGTCAATACGGCGTATTCATTAACCTGATACGGCGTATCCACCTGACAGAATCGTATTTGGTTTGTTTAGTTTAGTTTAAATTAACCGTAGATGCCAAGATAGGAATGCACGTTTTTCCTATTTTACATAGGACCTCTTGAAAGAAATATCAACGAATATTGGTGGAGGATTTACAAATCTGGAGATCTTGAAGTGTTGGAGTCTTGAAACTTCAAGACGGCTGTTCAACACACAATCTTGCTCATAAAAGCAAATTGGAGAATCTACCAAGCAAATATCAGGGGAGTTTCTCATTCTAATTCTTTTTAATTCCCGTATTTTTAATGTTTTATCTATACAACGAGGACGTTGTATAATTCAAGTAGGGGGATGGAATTATAATGTTTACTTATCCTATTTTTCATGATTAAAATGCTTAAATTATGCTCAAATTTTTAAAAAAAATCAAGCATGCTTTTGTGAAATTACTTGATACATAACCCGCACACAATAACCCTAGTTAGATTTTGTGAGGATTTAACCTATCCATTTCCAAATGTTTACCCAAATTCCACAAAATATGAGTGTACCGGTGATGTAGTAGACTTTAAAACTTGGCTTGGTATATCTATTCGAGACCTCAATAATAAGTATTATGGATTTAATTGGAGTAAAATTTAGGCCTTATATGAGATATTTTAACTTTTCTAAGTGTTTCATGATTTTTAATCACTTCCGATATTAATTTTAAGGTTTTATCTTTTAAATTGCGTTTTTCGTGTTTTTGACCAAACGGAACCCCGAAAACCCAAAATCTTTTCGTTTAAACTTTAGTTATCGTCCATCTCGATTCATTAAGTGAAAATTTTCGTTCATATCCCTCCCCCTCTACATATTAGACGCCTAAAGCAAGACCAAAACAACCATGGCATTTGAAATTAATTCCAAGCATCTTATTTTTGAAAACTACATGCATGTGCATGAAAGTGACATATGAGGGAGTCACTCTCATGTGTAACCTCCCCATATAACCTCATGCAAGTGATACTTACACACTCTTACACTCTTTGACTAGTAAATTTTGAACCAAGAATAAGATACATGAACCTTGATCTAAAAACTTGACTCATTTGGTCCTTTGTGGCTTTCCTAGCCGAACCACTAACACACACACACTCTTGGTGTGTGTTGGTCACATGGGACATCTTAACCCTAAAACCCTAATGTCTCTTCCTATATAAACCCCACTAAACACAGTTTAGGTCATTTCATTCACACATAGCCCTCCAAAATTTTTCCTCTCTTTCTTTCTTCCCTTTGGGTCACGGTAACAAGCACACACACAAACACATCCATAACTTTTGATTTTCTTCAAGATCCAAACATTTTAATTTCATTTCCAAGTGTTCCTAAGGTAGATCCAAGAATTGGTTTGTTGATTTTCAAGGGTTTCTCAAGATTATAAATTTAGGGTTTCTAATTTTATAAGTGGGTTTTATAGATCTAGTCATTTTAGGAATAGATCTTGTGATTCTCTACTTGCTTCTTCATTCTTGTAAGTATTTCTTGGTCATCTCTTGTTTCATTTCTTTTATTCTTATGAATATTGTTCAAGTTTAAGAGTCCATGTGTTTGTGTTACTTTTCTAAAAAAAGAAATGACAAAATATCTTGACAACTTTTATAAGAATGGAAGTATTATGTTTATTGTTTTAAAACTTATGGTGAGATGGGTTAAAAAGTGTGTTACAACAATAGAAATGAAGGGATTAGGTTAGATTTATGTGTGGTTTTGTTGTGGATTAATTGTGAACGGAGATTAGGCTAGACGATCAATATTTGAAGATTAGGTGGATTTTGGTTGCGTTTTTGGATCAAAAAAAATGCCTTGCTGTCCTCCGAAATTGTATTTGAGGTTTTTGAGCGACTTAAGAATGTTTTCATTAGGCGTACAAGTAGTTTTTGAAGAGCTTATTTTGAATAGATAGTTTTTCATATATCGCACATTAAAATCGGACTTAAAACGGCCAAGTTATAGCCAAATGAAACTTGAAACATTTGCCAAAACCACAACGATAATGTGCTGATGTGGAATAGTAAAAATGGGTTTTTTTCGGACATTTTTTGGACTTTCTAAACTCAGCGAAACATATTAGACACATATATATAAATTAGCATCATTTGAAGATTCATTAACATTATTTTAAGAAAAACGTATAATTTACTAAAATAGTAAGTTTGGTAAAACTTAGCGATCGGACTTGAAGTTAAGCGATTATGGTTTATTAGCGCATTTTGAATAATATGGAAACTAAACAAATAAAGGGCTGGTCAGTAACGGCTTGAAAACAAAAAACTTTCCTAAAATAGAAACTTTCTAATAAGAATAATTTTTGATGAACGCCAGACTTAACAAAAACTTTGTAATTTTATTTGTCATCTTTATTAAACAAACTAAAGCACAAACACATATGGATGTCTTTTCTGTTGAAAGCGTTCCGTAAGGTTTCTTTATCTTTCGTTTACCCTAGAAGCGTCTTTTTATGTTAGGTCGCGTGTAGGACCCTTCGGGTTATTTCTTCCTCGTTATTAACGATTTCACCACTTGCTTTAAGTGAGTTCATAGCTTCACTGTTTTTTACCATTTTCATATGCTTAACTTGGGGTGAGACAATGTGTGCTTTTAAATTGGACACAATTCTTAACCGTGAAGTTTGACAGTTTATGTGTGCTAAGTTTCTACAACCACTATTGCCCGAACTATCATGAACCGTTAGTCACCTATGGCCAATTGGATTGGTTAAGTGAGCGCGAATGCATAAATAGATCTATTGGGACTAATTATCCCTATCTGCTTTAGTTCCACTTAACGAAGAAAAACATATTGACATGTCAATGTGCGTTGTGGTGGTCCTTTGGTTTTGGGACCACCATTAGGGCAGAATACGATGTGGCATGATATGAATGCCCTGTTTTTATTAGCATCGGTGTCATGACTTAGCGTAACAGTAAATACTTTTTTATTTGATGCTGTAACTGTTATATTATCGCATGCTTTGAAATCTTGTGGTCCACTCTTTATTAAACTTAAACCTATAGAATTCACCACATTATGTTGACGTTTTAAACATGTTTTCTCAAATGCTTAGTTTTGGCTTGATTCTTATGCTAAATGGAGTCTATGTGCTTTAAACTGCGCCATTCAAAACAAACACAACATTCAAACAACACAAAAAAAAACAACAAACCAAAAAACAAAATCAATTCACAACACAGAAATCAAACCAAAAAACCCAAAAACAGACACCAACAAAATCAAACACAAATCAATCACAACACAATCAATCACAAAGAAACAACACAAAAAACAAACAACCAAAACATAAAAAAACAAAAAAAAAAAAAACAAAACAAACACAAAATAACACACAAAACACCACCAATCAAACAAAAACAACATCAAAAACGAACAACACAAAAACACCACACAAAAAAATCAAAAACAATCATTCAAAATCAAATCCACAACAAAAAACACAAATTCACAAAAACAAAACACACATACAAATTCAACATATTTCAACATTCAAAAGACTTATCTATTTATATACTCGTTGTCATTGTCAAACTTCATTATTATGCTTCTGCTACATTTAACTTTCATATGATCAGTTGTAAAACTTAATTAAATTTTCTTTTATGCAACGAGTACACTTTTTCAAACGTCCATGATTAGTGGTCGTTCTTTATTGCTTTGTGTTCGGATTGTTATGACGTCACGCCCTCGGACACGTATTCCGTCCAGGCCCCGTCTGGGGGTGTGACAGATTGGTAATCAGAGCCAAGGTTATAGAGAACCAGGTAGTTATACTAGTCTGGTTTTATAACCAGGATGTGAATCCGATGTGCCTTCTATCTGTGCTTACGTTTGTCTATCCTTGAGCTATATATATATATATATATATATATATATATATATATATATATATATATATATATATATATAGGATAAAGATAAAATAAAAAGACAAATATTCCGAGAAAGATAAAAAGATTTATATTTTTAAAAAAGTACTCAAAAAATTCTGAAAAAATTCCACAAGATCGTGTATATTGGTGCATGAAAAAGTTGTAAAGGAAGTTTTTCTAAAAGTGGATAGTTTTGCCGAAAAAAATTTATTAAAAAAAACGTTTGTGCATTAAATCGGTTTTTTGTGCATCAAAAATTCGTTTTTGTACCCAACTTCTTTTGACTTTTTGCATCAAAATTTTATGCGCCTCAGAACTATACAAGTTGAAAAATTTGGTGCATCAAAATTTTTTTGTGCATCAATATTTCTTTTTTTGCAGCAATAAAAAAACGTATAAAACTCAAAAGTAAAAAAACTTCTTTTTACAAAAGATTTATGCACCACATACCAGATTAATGAAATTTTTTGGAATTTTTTCGAGAAACCTTTCAAAAAAAAAAATAATTTTATCCATCTCACGAATATTAGGTCTTTTTATAATTATATATATATACATATATATAAATATAATATATAATAATAATAATAATATATATATATATATATCAGATTCCTATATACACTTGAGACTATTATATATTGCCATATTTACCTTGCCATTCATTTCATCATTTCTTTATGCCTTGCATGGTTTCATATAAAGAAAATTTATATAAACTTTTGCTTGTGCAGATCATGGCAGCTTCGGCTATTGCTATTTCTTCTGATTCTTCGGATGAGAGTGTGGGATCACCGCCCTCTCAGGTTATTCTTTTGTGATATTCCTGTTTTATCCTTCTACTATCCTGTGGTTGCCTCCAAAGATTTCTACTATTGCTCATGTTATTTCATCTGCCGCTCCTGTGGTTGAGACGACTCTTGTCGCTTCACCCACTGGATTGTGTGGCTTGGTTCCCTATTCAGATTCTGATTCTGATTCACCAGATGAGATGTCTTTATCAGAGCACATTTCCTCGCTACTAGCTATTTCACCATTCTTATGCACCTATTCTTCTGAGGCCCCTGATTCTTCTGATGGACCACCTTCTCAGGATTCGTATGTGATGACTGTTACTCGTTGGAGGAGAAAGGTAGCATCACGTCCATCATCATCATCTGAGTTTCCTATTGATCCTGTTAATTCCCTGCCCGGGATTCGTCGACGGTCCACGATTTTATCTGACCCGGGGAGGCTATCTTTGGTCAACCTAACCGCACCCATATTAATAAGGCCACTCCATCCGCGTAAGTTGTTGACTGCGAGGAAGAGAGTTGGACCTTTACCAACTCGCAGATTAGCATAGAGGCGTGCATCACTTCGTTCTTTAGACCACCACCCATCTTCTTCTAGTTCATCTTCGGATTCTTTGCCAGTTCATTCTTCAGGTTTGGATCAACCAGATCAGGCCTCATTCTGAATCATCGACAAAGATGTCTCACCTAGATTGGGTTACCCCTCCAAGGAGAGCACCATGATTTATGAGCATTTCGTCATTGTGTGCTGCTCCATATCTACTTTGTATCCACCGACTACATCACGCATCATCAGGAGATGCATTTGAGAGACCACAGCATTCATCTTCACATTCTGCTGACATCTCGCAAGAGATGAATCCCCGTTGATACTTACCCATCACTACGCCAGTTATGGATCATTAGCCCACCCTATTGATCTCTTACCACCTCGTAAGAGGTTCAAGATTCAATTCGTCTGAGGCTAGCATAGAGGAATACCGAGATGGAATCTATAGAGACAGTTGATATGATAGGGTATTGGGTGATCGGGGATGATTTTAGAGACATTTAAATTGACCCTAGAAGTCAGGATGACACCAAGGGTATGAGGCAGACACATGCTAGAGACACAGTGTGAGTAGGTATCGACCCGATGTCACACCGATAGTTGAGGAGATTTGTAGAGCAGCTGAGAGGAATTCTTCTGATTTATCTGGCACAAGTTAACAAGGGATGACATTGTTTAAGTCATACGAAGGATATGCCGATTAAACTTGGATGATTGCTGTCGTGACTTTTTACCATCAAATGTTGTTCTTTTTATGAGGTGCCAATCACATATAGATGCACTTGGCCATACGAGTATAACGTCTAAAACTATTTGTTAACACTATATTCTCGAAATCGATCGTTTAGGGAGTGACCGGAAGAAAAATGAGAAAAAAAAGAGATAGATATGCTTAGATATTGAACTTATTTTTTGTTAGTTGATTAGTTTCGGTCCATTATGATTAAGCCTTAGCCCGCTTATGTTACTTCTAGATCTTTATATTGTAATCATTTTATTGAATAACATGAGACAATTACCAATCTTACAAACTTCGCACCTTTGGATGCCTTTGTTATCCTCATTTATTTCCACCACACAGACTTGCTCCACGAGCCACACTGTGTATATTTTTAGGTTACCCAGCCGATCACCAAGATTATCGATGTCTTGACCTGACTACAAACAAAATTATTATCTTTATACATGTAACCTTTAACGAGAATCAATTTCCTTATGGATCTATTACCCCTTCCACCTCATACGACTTCCTTGACACATCTCCCTCACCAATTACTCGTCATATATTACATAATCCTCCATACAATACTCCACCACTAATACCTACTATTGACCCATCAATACCTCAAACACCAACCCATACCCTCGGTCCAAACCAGTCAAGTGGCCCACCACCTGGTTTCTCTCCACTCACTTCGGCCTAATCCACCCATCACCCACGACCTACGCCCAACCTATATCCAATTCAACACCCACGGCCCAGACCTAGGTCGACTCTCCTACCCCGCTTCCAACAGAAACCCAAACCCACACTAACTCTCAACCCATTGACGTGGGTCTTGTAAACTCGCAAAGAGTTTTACAACTCCCTAGGCAAGGTACCTAACCGTTGTAGTGTAGTGTAGGTAAGTCCGGGGGATTGATCGTTCTTTATGGGAATAGTGAGGTAGGCTCGAAGTGTATGTCGCCTAAATCTAAAGGTTTGAGGGAAGATTCTTTTTGGTCTTTTATATTTTTTAAGAAAGCAAGTAAATATCGAGTTTTAAAGGGGGGTTTTGATTAAGCTAATAACTAATCCTAATTATAAATAAAATAAGCTACAAAACAATGATATAAAGAAGCGTATTTACTTAGATGAAATTCTCCCTAATCTTGAATATGTATTGTGCTTAACTAGTTAGATGAATTATTGATGGGGGTTTATGATTAATATGGCTCGGTTAAGCGTTCGTATCCCCTCGCCCTTCTACACCTATGGCCAATGTCTATGAAGTTGCTCAATCAGACACGAACACAAGCATAGAGCATTAAAATTTCCACTATCATACATAATTCAACCTAATGTGACCTTATGTTGCCAAGAATCACTAATTAGCCTAGAGGCTGCTCTTTTGACTAACTAACACACACTTGCATACAAATCACCAATTAACTTGTCCACGCTTAGGTTGCTAAGTCATGTCTCTTAAAGGCCTTTAGGTTGCTAAATGACCAAGAATAAACCAATTACACGTTAAGGTTGCCTAATCATGCAAACTAGTTTATTACAAATCAATCAATCAACTATAGTATGTAAACGTATGGATCTTCGATCAGACATGCATAATAAATATCAATAATCATCAACTAATACAAATACACAATCAATCTCAAAGATTATAACATCTAAGCAAACACTAAATTAATTAACCAATCATACTTAATAAAGAATAGAAATCATAATCAACAAAAGGAATTGAAGACATGAATTAAGATATAAACGATAATCAAACAAGTACAAGATGTTTATGGATTGAACTAGACCTTCTAAGTTTCTGGAAAAACACCTACCCAAACCCTAGAATCAGACTTAGGGTTGGGGGCTTGATAAAAACGAAGTTATGAGGCTATATTTATAGAAAAACCCTAGGTCGGCAATTCTGACGTCGTCGCCAAAAATCCCGACGCCGTCGCGTCGTCATCTTTCGTTAGGTTGTATATTTTCTCGTTGCGATCGCGTGGGTTGTTGAATCGTCAGAATCCGAGTTTGTATGAAGGAGTTATGATCAAAACACTATTTAATACTTCACACGCAAGTGGAATAGTCTTATTTATCTTGTGACGCCGAATCTTCTAGGGTTTCTTTAGGTCGACTACGTTCTGACGCTATCGTAAAATCTCTAACGCCGTCGCTTTATAAATCGTGACGCCATCGCTTGGAACTCGCGACACTGTCTCCACGCTCTGTATGCTTGATTTCTTCAAAGGATTTGGTGTAGAGTCGTAGTCTTGTCCGATTCTTCTCCAAATGAGCCTAAGTCACGTGTATTTCCTCTAAATGTCATCCTAGTGCCAAAAACCTGAAAACAAACGATTAAGCACATAATTTGGGCATATTTGCATGATTTAGGGGGTTAAATGACCCCGAAATAGTGTATAAAATGACACCTCATCAAATACCCCTACACTTGGGATTTGCTTGTCCTCAAGCAAATGGGCTTTCTACCTAGACAATAGCAGTATTGGGGGCATTTAACCTACTCTTTAAAAGCAGTTTACGACACAACCTTCTAGACCTCGTAATTAAAAGCACGAAAAGTATATACTAGCACCTCACATAAGTGTTTGGATTCTCTCTTTCTCTCAGGTGTATAATAAATTATAACAACTATGGGAAACGGAAAATTAACACTCATTACCTGTCATAGCATATAAATTACCATAGGCTTGGTAAATGATCAAACCTCCACCTCTAGGCGCAAGCATTAGTCATTACTATCAAAGAGGTCTTTTTAAAGGGTTATGGGGTGTAGGTGTAAGATAACATTAATGGAAACAGAAATGGATGTGATACATTTAGGGAGTGACTTTTGGGTGAATTTGGGGTGAAAGGGTTAGCTAATTATTTATACGAATACATGCTGGTTTGGGTTGCTAAGCCAAAGACTCGGACAAGATATACAAACTCTACAAAACTCTACATCAATCTCTTTATTTTTCTTTTCTTGACTCTATGATAAACATAAACATAAACATAAGCAAATGGCAGCCCGAACACATTTTTTTCTTTCTTTTTCATATTTTTTCCGTACACTTTTGCCCTGACATTGCTTAAACATATAATACATCATGGGGTTTTATAGATACACCCCCACACTTGAACTTTTATATACTCGATAATTACAATCTAACTAATGACCCAAATTGAGGTGGATCAACATAACATGGAGCTTATTGAGCTCTATTGGGGGTAATAAGTTACTTCTTTAATAATTCTTCATAAGACGAATACTACCATGAATCCTAATCGTCCCAAAACTGTATTTACAAGGACAAGGACTTAGCAACCGTGTACTCAATAATTAACTTGTATTAAAAACAATAATGTACTAAAAGTGAGTACATACAAGGTAGGCTAAGGCAATTTGGGTGTAACAATTGGTTTAAGGGTGACAATGCTCTTCATTAATAGTCTGGCTTAACCAGAAAATTACGAGAACCATGAAAAAGGATAGGCTCGGAGGGTTGTACTAGGGGTATCCTACACTAAAAATGAGTGCATGGCAAGGGTGTGGGATAGTTATATGATCGAGGTGACCATCATAACAATTACATGTTTAAAACATGGGTTAATTCTAGTGCCTCTTATCTAGCAAATCTTAATACTTACTATGCGGTCTCGGGATGCATCACAAAAACAAGTTCTAGAATTTAATACACTACCGGTATACTCATATAATTTTAAACCGATACCAATGCTCTAGAAAAGGCGACAAAGACCATACGTACATATCCGTAACGACGGAATAGACACATATGACAACATTCGAACCTTAACTCAAACAAGCTAAAGGTAAAATTATCTTGGGTATCAATGATGGATACCCGAATTCCTATAGATCTAAAGGCGAACCTCACATTTTTGGGGTGGAATTTGAGGGTTTTTTGTGCTAGTCATATAAATTCCTATCCATGAGACGCTATTAATACTCGGTTTTCGTCGGTATGTGTTATAATTTTTTTTAATTTTGGTTAAAATTACCGTTTATGTTATGTTTTGATATATTACCCATCATTTTAAGGACAAAGCAAATGACAATTGAAAGAATAGTTTCTAAGGCTTATTTCCTCCCTACACTTAAGTTGAACATTGTCCCCAATGTTCTATAGAAGTACCCGTAGAACGAATAAAGGGAAAAGAAAACAAGTAAAAGAAACTAGTACTCCTCTGGTTTTCTCAATAATGGAGAAGAAACATGCGATAACTGGTTAAATCGTCCTCCAAGAATCGTCATCTGAAAACTTCCTAAGAACTTCCAAGCTTCTTCTCATCAAATATAACCTATAAATCAAAGACAAAGACAACTACACCAAGCGTAAAATCCACGGGTGAACGATAAATACAACCTCATTAACTAAGTTTAGACTCTACGAAAACAAATAAAGGATAGGATGAATGTGTTAATTTAATTGTGGTTTCCTGCAAGTTTTTAGGAAAAATACAAATTCTAGAAATTATACAAGATTAATTTCTCAAAAATTAAATAAAATCGAATTTTCCTGTAGCAGGCCTGGCGACGCCGTCAGGATTAATCCTGATGCCGTCTCCAGAGTCTGTAAAGAAAAAAAAATTCCTTCTTTAAAAATTCTTGCACGTAAGTTCCCATTAGTTATTTCCTGCAAAATTTACTCCAAAAAAAAAAATAGTTAACACAATTATATGACTCAAAACAAACACACAAGACACATAAGACACTCCTAAAATGCATGAAATAAAAGATTTGTTAGGAATACAAAAAGTATCGGTCACTTTCAATATAGCTAGTCGTAGCTCGTAGATTAATCATATGTAATGTTAGTAAGCTAATCGGGCCAAAGACACATGGAAAGCCCATGACTAAGCCCATGGCCGGTCATAGCTAGAAGTATTTATACCCTCTCCACACATAGAGAGGGTGTTGGTTGTTCATTTTTCTCACATAGTTAATCTAATACCTTCCTTTTACTTTCTCTATCTAAGTGTTCATTCAACCACCTCTTTCTCTCTCTAAAACACTAAACGAATTCCATTCTATATGTGTTAAGATATTCTACAATTGGTATCAAGAGCCATGAGGTGTTTGTGAAGGTTTTGTGTGCATTTGTTACCTTTGTTTACTCATGTATCTTGGTTTGAACCATTCAAAAAGTTTTTACTTTTTAGGGGAACCATAAAGCTTTCAATTTTCTTCTTTATTTATCTTAGTTTAGGCTAGAAGTACAAGAAAATATTTGAAACCCATCAAAAATTTCATCTTTTTGAGTCTTTTTGGTTAGTAAAAGGGTTTTGTACCAAGAATCTTGATTTTAAATTTTTCGTGTCAAAAACATAAAAGTTTGTGTTTTTAAGATTCCAATAGTCTTAGATAGGTAAGAAGTACAAGAAAAATCGGGTAAAAACGTCAAAAAGTGAGTATTTTTAAGATTTTTGAGTTTTGAGTTTCGTAGAGAGTTTGGGCGAATTATATGTTAAGGCGAGTTATACACCTTTCCCTTCAGGCGAATTATACGCGTAATTTTCATAGGTTATTTATACGTATTTTGTTCAGGCGATTTATACGAAATTTCCTAAGGCGATTTATACGTGAATTACCTAAGGCGAGTTATACGTTCTTTTCTTCAGGCGAATTATACGTTTTATCTTCAGGCGAATTATACGTGTTTTTTCATAGGTGATTTATACGTGTTTATTTCCAAGGGCAATTTATACGTGTTCATTTCCAAGGGCGATTTATACGTGTTCATTTCTAAGGGCGATTTATACGTATTTTTTTTCCAAGGGCGATTTATACGTTTATTTCCAAGGGTGATTTATACGTTTTTCCTTAAGGCGATTTATACATAATTTGCTTAGGTGATTTATACGTTGTACTTGGGAGAACTATACACTTTCATTAGGTGAATTATATGGTTGTTATTTGATTTGTAAAATCCCGTGAAAACTTGATTTCCCGGTTTTATCAAGAATTATAAAATCTCGTGTATTCCAAAGACTCAATTACATTAATCAAACCTTAATTTAACACAACAACTTCCAATCATTATACGGTCATTCTTTTATCTTATCACATTAAAATGGATTCAATTATTCCACTTGGACAAAATAATACTCTTGCTGAGTACATGATACTCTCCGGTGCTGACAATCGTCCACCTATGTTGGACAAGAACCTGTATGATTATTAGAAAAGTAGAATGGAATTATACATGCAAAACAGAGAGCACAAAAGAATGATACTTGAATCAGTTGAACACGGTCCACTCATTTGGCCTACTATTGAAGAGAATGGGGTGACCAGAACAAAGAAATATGTTGAATTGTCTGCTGCTAAGAAAATTCAAGTTGAATGTGATATGAAATCAACCAATATCATTCTCCAAGGTCTACCAGCTGATATCTATTCACTTGTTAATCATTACAGAGTTGCCAAGGATTTATGGGAGAGAGTTTAATTACTAATGCAAGGTACCTCTTTGACTAAGCTGGAAAGAGAGTGTAAACTGTATGATGCATTTGATAAGTTTACTCACATCAAGGGGGAATCACTTCATAAGTATTACTTAAGGTTCACTCAGCTGATTAATGACATGAACACTTACAACGTAAAAATGGAGCAATTTCAAGTTAATACCAAGTTCTTAAACAGTCTTCCACCTGAATAGAGTAAGTTTGTGACTGATGTCAAGCTTGTAAAAGATTTGCATACTACCAACTTTGATCAGCTTCATGAATATCTTGAACCACACGAACTCTATGCAAATGAAGTTCGTCTTCTGCGTGAACGCAATCAAGATCCACTTGCATTTGTTGCAAATCAGCAGATGACACCACCTTACTTCAACACTTATCAGTCTTTATACAACAATCCTCAGCTTCAACAACAGTTTCCACCATCTCAGTATGGATCAATTCATCTCACTCAACATTACTCATCTACTTATCCATCACAACCTCAATTCAATCATTCATTCGTTCCACCATCATTATGGATCAATTCATCCCACTCAACATTACTCATCTACTTATCCATCACAACCTCAATTCAATCATTAGTTTCTACACAACTTATGACTGAGTCACCTCTTGTGGACTCAGGTCTTGCTATTCTAGTATTCTCTCCAGGAGATGATCTAATTGCTTGTCTCAACAAGGCAATGGCTTTTCTAATATTTGTAGCTTCCTCAAGGTTCCTCTCAACCAATAATCAACTTAAAACTTTCTCGAATCCAAGAAACCAAGCCACTATTCAAGATGGCAAGGCCACGGTGCAACAAGTTCAGAGGAGACAAGGTCAAAGTTATTCTAGTACTGGTTATAAGAGTAATGCTACTAGTTCTGAGGGAAACAATGCAAGTGGACAGACAAGGGTTGTTAAATGCTACAACTGTCAAGGTGAAGGACACATGGCTAGGCAATGCACTCAGCCTAAGCGATCAAGGAATGCAGCATGGTATAAGGATAAAGCAATGTTACTGAAGCTCCAGAAGTTGGACAAATTTTAAATGAAGAGCAACTCACATTTCTTGCAGATCCAGGGGTTCCAGACGGTCAAGCTGTTCAGACAATCATTCCAAACAATGCTGCTTTTCAGACTGAGGATCTTGATACTTATGATTCTGACTGTGATGATATCTCGAATGCAAAAGCGGTTCTTATGGACAATATTTCCAACTATGGTTCTGACATTATCTCAGAGGTACCTCATTCTGAAACCTATCTTAATGATATGGAAAATCAAAGTGTGCATGCAATGTAGGATTTTGAACAAACACCAGTTGTGGATGATACAGATAATGAGATAACAAGTGATAACAATATCATTCCGTACTCTCAATATTTGCAAGAAACACAACAGGAAAATGTTCAAGATACTAATTTGCAGGCACAACAAGATTCAATGATCTTATCTGTGATTGAACAAATGTCGGAACAAATGATTAATCATGTAAATAATTGGGAAAAGACTAATAAGGAATAGAATAATGAATCAGTAACCGCTGAGCTAGAGAGATATAAAGAACGAGTCAAAACTTTTGAACAACGTCTTAATATTGATTTAAGCAGTCGTGAAAAAATGATTGATTCTTAAATGGATGATATGATTAAAGAGAAGCTTGCACTAAAAGAACAAGTTAACTCACTTGAGCAAAATCTTTCTAAACAAATCAAAGAGAAGGTATGTTTATTGCTGTGACACCCTGATAAGTGTAAAATACACATATCCGTTTGTACCTAAAATAACCCAATTAAACCCAAAACAGACCAAAAATGGCAACAAT
>BQNB010036486.1:0-50086 GCA_026074375.1 Tanacetum coccineum | reverse complement strand
ATTTATAACATCATTTACTATCTTAAAATCAAGGCTGCAAAAGCCAAAAAAGTGCATTATGTGTAATCAGCCTTTTCATGTGGCTTTTTCATGGCTTATCTGAATTTTAAAATGCTTTTTGATTGCTGTTTTAGATAGTTTGTAGGAGAATCTTTAGAGTGTTATAAGTCATTAAGCCATAAGGATCCATTTACTTGCTTAAAATTAAGCTCAAAAGTCCCCTAGTAGGCTGTTTTAAGTATCTTTTAGCCAAACTGCTTATTGGCTTATTTGAATGTTCCAGCTTATTTAATTGTTTAAAGTGTGCTTAGATTTGCTTATTAGGTTAGGTTTTAATCATAGTTAGCTTATTTAGCTTAAGTTAGAGCTTATTCAAGCTTAATAGCATTTTTAGTTTAGAATTTAAGTTTAAAAGCCTTTAAGGTAATTCTGTCATTTAAGCTTAGTTTTAGCTTATTTTTGTTCTTAGTGCTTATTAGGGGTAGCTTCAGGTCACATTTTAGCTTATTAGCATTTAATTAGCTTATTTAGTCTTTAAAAGTTAAAACAATTAGCCATTAAGTCATTTAGTATAAATTTAGCAAAACTGTCATTTTTAGTTAGCTTATTCCTAGATTATTTTATAGTTTTGAAAAAAGTTGCCTTTTTAAAGTTGGTCCCTTTTGCTTATTTTATATGTTTTTAAAAGAAAAAAAGAAAAAAAATGTTTTTTCAAAAAGAGAGGTCACAGGGGTCGAACCTGTGACCTCCCCTTTACACACCTAACGTATTTAACACACACACCTCAACCACTGCCCTTGGGACTTTTCACCTATCATACTTTGCAACATTTAATCATTAACCCTTTTTTATCCCTTAAGCCTTTCAACCCTTCTCTGCTTATTTACAGCTTATTTATAAATTGTTTTTCAAAGTTTAAATTTTTCTTGCATTCTTCATATCTTAAATTATTTTCCAGTAATTTTCCAGAATTTTTATAATTAGTTTAATATTTTTAACATTTAATTTAGATTAAATCAGTTTTTAATTCATAATAAATAAAATAAAAGTCAAAAAAATATAATTTTTTATTTAAAATTTTTTTTTTATCATTTCGGATTTATAAAAATTAAATTTTCATTTGTAGGGTTAAAATTTTAAAATTTGGGTTTTTAAAGAACGGGTTTTGATTCCCGTTATCGTTTTTAGTGTTTTAGCCTTAATTGCTGTCGTTTTTAGCTTGCTTTTACTTGTTTTTGCATTTTAATTATAGAAATAGAAAACCAAATCCAATTTTTGATATTCAAGCATTGTTCCACAAACGTTACCTTGATTTTCCATTCACGCCTCGTCGAGATACGACCCGTTAAAGTTTTTTTGGGATTTTACTTTGGTCAAAACTAAATATCCTTTTAAAAGCCATACATAATACTTATCTCTTACTGTTATTGATATTATCCTATTATATATCTATATTATATATTCATATATTTATATATTTATATATACTAAAGGATTGTGATCAATTTTTGGCGCAGCTGCCGGGGAGGTGTGTGCGATTCTCGTGTTTACGTTTGAAGTTTAGTGTTTGAAGACCATTCCCCGTGAAGTTATCGCTCTCATTTGTGAATATTTTCATGTAATCAAAAATTCCAAAAAAATTGAAAAACAACAAAATCAACCGTTGTGTCACTTGTGATTTCGGCTCACCTTTAGATTACAAACTATAAGAGAGGTATAAGGAGTGTCGATCCTTCGAACTTCGATCCGAAAGGAGAAGGTTTTTAATAGCTTCGCGCTTAGCCGCTCCTCCGCTTCTTTGTGCGTTTTCTAAAGAGCTACCGTACACTTGTTCGATTTTCGGTTACCAAAAATACTTTTTTTCTTTCTTATGTATTTTGCTATAAATAATCGTCTCTATCCTCTTATTCATATGATTCTTATCTTCTTTACCCTCTTATCCGTTTAATTCTTCGACATGTCTTCGTATAACCAACGTGAGTGTGTGGGGTGTGGACAACCATGTGATGACTTTTATTGTTATCTATGTACGTGCCGGCAGCGTGGTGTTAATCTTATAAATGGAATTTGTTTGAATTGCACTTATAGATATGGAAAGCCAGTCACTTGTTGCGGGTGTGAAGGCCCGTTAAACGGTGAATTTTGTTCATTTTGCGCTTCGAGAGCTGGAAATTCATTCGCTTATGATCCAAATCCGAATTCTTTCGATGATTCTCAAAATTTTTCCGACTACCCTCCACAGACGTATTCTTGTAAGTTATGTGGAAACGATGCTCATTATGGTTACGATTGTCCACCTCAAGTCCCGTTTGTCTACAATCAGGACCCATGTTACAATCAAAACTATGATGAGTTCCACAAACTTTACCAAGTTTTCAACAACAAATTCTTTGTTGTGAAAATTGCGGGGGTCCTCATGCGACTTTTGAATGTCAACCGATGAATCAAAAATTTTTCACGTTTCATTTCTTTCCGGTTTGTCCAATTTCAACCCCCGCAATTTCCCATCATACATCAACCTCCTCAAGAAATGAGAATGGAAGCTTTGCAAGCTCGAGAAGACCTAATGAAATTGATAAAAAACTTTTTAAAGAAGTTTAATCGTATTTCTTTTAGGGAAACACCGAAGGTTTTAATGCAAGCTTGGGACAAATTTTTTGAAGTTAAGCATGTTCAATCCGAGGAGATACAAGAATTGCTTAACAAAATTCTTCAAGATTTGCAAAGTATAAACGAGGAGTTGGCAGAATATATTAATACTCCAAGTTGGAATTTGCCTATCTCATCTTATGATGATGACGACGATGAGTATTCTTTTGAAACACAAGAATGTCTCATGACATGTTCTATCGCAATCACACCCGATTCACCAAAAACGGACTCTCTCATCATGGTGGACGAACATCTTGACACAATTCCAGAAACAGAATCGGAAGAATTCATAAAGTCTAGTGTTGAGAACCTTGTCCAAAACCCAAGAGAGTCCGAGGATGAATGTGAGTGTGATGTGCCCGATTGTGATGATTCTTAAATGACAAATTTTTCAACGTTTTCCAATCCTCTCTTCGACGATTCTACCTCTAGTGATGACGAGTCAAGTCATGAGGAGGTTTTTCACGAAATGAGTTTTAAAACTTATTCAAACCCTCTTTTTGATCTTAATGAGGAAATCATTTCTAGTGAGTTTAATCCGATTCATAATGAAGACATCAATTCTACTCCGAAAAATGATCGTTTTGATAGCGAGTCTTGTCTTCTTGAATCATTACTCAATCGTGATACTTTGATGGCTTCCTCTCCCAACATTGATTCTCTCCTCGATGAGTTCGCCGGTGAACTCATAACAATTCCTCCAAGAATTGTTAATAGAGAGCACGAGGAATATATTAGTCTTATGGAGAGGTTGCTATACGATAATTCATCTCCCCGTCCGCCAGAAGATTTTCATGCTAGTCCAAATACGATCATCGAGTCTCTTCCCACATTTCCTATCCCCGTTGAGGATAGTAACTCTCTTAGGGAAGAGATCAACATATTTCTCGGTCCGGATGACTCAATACCACTGGGTATTGAGAGTGATAATTACGACTCGGAAGGAGACAATAATTCTACTTCCCTTCCCGAGTTCGAATAATTTCATGTTGGTTATCCCGACTCGGGAGATTCAACCATTGATGTGGTGGAAGACATCCCAGTTGACGTGCCTAATATTTTGCCCACCCATCCCACCCTTCATATGGATTTCGACTTCATTCCTTCTCATAATGATCTCGGATCCGATCTTGATGTTTCTTCTCCTTCCGGAGATAGAAACAAGATTTACGATCCGGGGATATGCATTGAAGTCGAATCCATGAGATTTCTTGCTACTCTTTCCCCCGTGATTGATACTTTACTTCCATTTTCATCCGAAAATGAAGACAAAGTTTTCAATCACGGTGTTCTTGCTTCAAAGGAGAAATCTCCTCCTTCTTCATCACATCGGGGCTTTAAAGCTTCCAAGCTTTTTCATCATAAAAGCCCGATGTTGATCTATGGAGAGGAAATTCCTATCTTGGATGTCCCGTTTCTCCATTTCTATCCTCCTTGACCTGCTCAAGTATGGGGGATCGAGTCAGGCTCAAGACTCGGTTAACAAAAATAAGCGCTTCGTGGGTGGCAACCCATGCTTATCCTTATCGTTTTATTAATGAATAAGTGTGTTGTGAGGAGGCTCGCCTCTACCTTTCTCGTGTTTTGTGGTTTTTGTTGTATGTCCAGGATTGCCCCGGATTATGAAGCCTCTCGTGCTCGTGGTTTTGTCCTTCGTTCACTCGAGCTTCAATCCTCAGCTTCATTATGGGAATCCAATATCCAATCTTATCGACTAACGTTTATCTTTATGCATACTTAATAAACGGCTTTAGATTTACGTAGAGACCCTTCTTAAAACATTGAGGACAATGTTCAATTCTAGTATGGGGGGATCTATCGATTTGATTGTGCCTGCAGTCGTTGTTTTCACGTAATCCCGTTTTTACCACCAAAATACCAAAAAAATGAAAAATTTTAAAATTTTTCAAAAATAAAATAAGTGTTTTATCACAATGTTGACTTTCCTGCTGGGTAGAATAAGAATAAATTTTGACTCGATCGAGCGTGTTGAGCTTTAGCTTGTCCTTTAACTTTTAGACTAAGCATTCGCGGATCTTTTTATTAAAGATTTTAAATTTGCGAAGAACGAGAAATGATAGAGTTAATTATGAGTTAGATGCTAAACAAGGATTAGTTGGAAATCTTAAGAGCTCATAAGTGTAGTTTGTGGCTTTTCTCTCCCATAAGCTTCTAACCGGACTAATAATACGTGCTCTCTTTGAAAATTAAACTTAAATCAACAATTTTTGAAGTATGGTCGATATCAATAATTTTAGTTCAAATCTATACTTACATTTGCTAAAAAGAAATCTTTTCTCTATATCATGGTAATATAAAGTGTTAAAAAAGAAAAAAAAGTTAATAATAATAAAAATTGTGGGCTAATAAAAGTTTATTGCATCTTGCCGGCTCACAACCGATGTTGCAGCCTTCTAAAAGGTCGAGGATTTCCTTAGTTTAAAGGATGTGTAATTATATTAAGTGTAATAAACGTGAATTAATAAATATAGGGAAAATCTCTTTTTCTTAAATTTAAATATGCTTTTGAACTAAGACTATTTCATTTTAAGTTGTGATTTTATGTATATACGGGAAATCCAAGAGTTTTGAAACCGAAGGTCCGTGAGTCTCGATACTAGTCTCTGTGGGGTGTCAAAAGCCTGGTCACTTAGCCGCAAGGTTGGGATGTGCCGAGACGAAAGTCGCTACATGGGATGATCTCGCCTTCAAACTCATTACTTTTTGGGTAGAACGTGACGCATAGAAATTTTGCAAAAAGTTAATCCATTGTTGAAATTCGAAATAACCCATTCACCTAAGATATAATAATTGTCAGGAGCGAAAAGTTTCACAAGGTACAAGTATGAGTAGTGTTAGCATCTTAACTTGTATTTAATGGTGATTTCATTTTTAAGCTTGGTTTGGGACAAGTAAAAAGTCAGGGACGATGAATTTATCCTTTTGGGCATTTTAGGATTAAAGTGCTTCTTATTCCGTGACCCTTAAAGTTATAAAAATAACGAAAGTCCATACATTCTAGTTAGTTGCTTAAAAAGAAAAAGTATAAAAAAATAAGAAAAAGGGAAAAATACAAAAATTTGTGTGGTAATAAGTATAAATAGTTAAAAATAGTCAAAACGGGGCTTTTCAAAACTTATGAGTCTTTAATTCTCTTTGATGAACACTTAGCTACTTTTTGAGGTAATTAGTCGAGGGGGATTGAGATTTTTGGTTTTCTAAAGTGTTTAGTTATGGCATTGCGTGAGGACACGACAATAGTTTAGTATGGGGGATTTTGGTATGTGCTTAAATACACATACTTTTTACCTAATAAAACGACCCCAAATGACCAATAACGGACATAAAATGCCAAATATATGCTTGTTTTGTGTTATTTACTGTGCAGGTATCGGATATTAACATAAGGACAAAAACGAAGCCAAAACCGACAAAACCGAGCACGAGAATGAAAAGAGCGGAAAAAGTCAAAGTCATCCAAAAAGTCAAAGTCAAAGTCAATAGTCAAAGATGGAAGCCAAGGACATAAGCAATCTTAAATGGGCCAACCCGCACCCATTTAATGGGCCGGGCCAGCCCATTAAGCCCTTAAAATCAAGTCTTATAAGTTAAAAAAGCCCAAGACCCCTTTAAACCCTTACCCGAACCAAAATAAATAAAATAAGCCCAAACCATTTCAACCCATTAACACTTAACTCATACAACCCTTATACTTGTTACATCGTTTGTCCTTAGGGACTAACAATGTTAGTCCCTTGTGACTAATGCTACTTAACCCCGTTAACTCTTTACCCACTATAAACCCAAAACCCTTTCCCGCCTAAAGTACTGTTTACCTATCACTTTCCTCCCTCCCTGCAAAAGACCATGTTCTCGCCCAATTACACTATCATATCATCCCCTTCACGTGATGCCTGCACCATGACAAAAACCTACTCAACCTCACCTTCGACCCCACTTCACAAACAGACATATCCACCTTGGCAATCCTCTTTTATTTGATTGGGCAAAGTTACAAGAAAATAGATCTAGGGCTGTGATTGGAAGGCTTGGTGAACAAGAAAAATTGGATGGCTATGATGATGGTTTCACTCTCCTCACACAACAAACACAGACAGTCACAACAAAGAGCTTTGAATTCGTGACTATTTATAGTGGAGCATTTTCCTTCATTAAAGGAGTAGTTTTTTTATCTAGTGTAATTTAGTTTTAGGAGTAGAGTAGTCTTGTCTTTTAAATTATTTATAGCTTATTTGTCTTCACTTATTGTATTTTTAAATTTCAAGCCTTGTAATCTTTTTAGGTTAATGAAAATTTTAGTTTTTATGTTTACTAAAACTCTGTCTTAAACACTTGTTTTCCTCTATGCATTTAAGCTTATTCTATTTTGCAAGTAACTTTAACAAGCTCTTATAAGCTCTTAATATAACAGCATCTGTCCCATTGAGTATCCAAGAAAATTACCTTTGCTTATTGGAAAGCTTTTGATAGATGATAACTATAGCATGGGAAGAGCTTATTGGACATTACCAGCTTATCTTAGATAAGCTGAAGCTGTTGATTTAAGCTTTGAATGAGCATTTATTATCCTTGTTTTGTGCAAAGGATAAAGTAAGCTTTCATTTTCATTTTTAGCTTATTTACTGTTCACTTGCTTATTTTCTGCTTATTATTGCTTAATAATGCTTATTCATATTGTTTATTGCTTAGTCTTGCTTGCTAATAGTCTAGATCTCTTTTTGTCCATACTTTTCATAAAATCAGCCCCCCCAAAAAATAAAAAAATTTTTCCAATATTAAGATACTTATTACAGTGGCTTATTGATAAGTTTCCTTGTTTATGCTCAATGTTGCTTAATTAGACTTAATACCTTAAGGACTTATTCTGTTTTAGCTTTTTACCACTTATTTAAACTGATTTAAACTTTTATATGGATTATAAACTTTTTAAGGGGTGATTGGCACAAGCAGTACTAACTAAAGTTAGTACTGTTTGATTGCTCTATGACCTTTAGGCCAAGTTTGATAAGCTCATATAAAGCTTCTAAGTCAGCTTTTATAGGTTTTTAAAAGTTAAATTACTTTTTTAGGTTTTATATTCCTTACTTTGAACTCTACGGTGTTTAAGTATATTCAAAGAACTTATCTCTAATGTTGATCTTAAAAGTTGTTTTAAGTGCTTGTTTCATATTTATTTTTGTTCTATAAATGCAGTAGAAAAGGTATTTGTTAAGATACATTTGTGATTTTTGTTCAAAACAAAATCTGTCAAAGGTCTAAGTCTCATTTTTCAAAAGCTTAAAATCAAGTTTTCAATCACAAAATTAGGTGATGATAAGGTTGTTTCAAGATCTGAAAATTCTAGCATAGGCTATTTAGGTATCATACTTGATCTGTTTTTGCTTTTTGAGGATTTTAAACAACTTGTTCTGGCTAAATTTTAGGGCTTAAAATAACAATTTTCCAAAAATATTAGTCATTACATACTGAGTTTAATCAGTATGCACTGACACTTTTTCAAAATCCTTTCCTAGCTTATTTCCTTAGGAATTTTGCTTATTTTTCAGCTTATTTGTGATAATAGAGTTTAAGTCTTTATCTGTTTTAATGTTTTATCTTATTTCAAGAGCTTATGTGTCTTAAATCTTAGCTTAGGATTTTGTCATAGTCCTTTAAAAGTGATATTTAAGACTGTTGTCTTAATGCTTTTTAGTAGTTTTCTAGCTTATTTAGTATGCTTATTTTTACTCCCTAGTGCTTATTGAGTCTAGTTGTTGACCTATTGCAGCTTATATGTGCTTTTCCTTAGCTTATTAAAGCTTAAAAGGCCAAACAGTCAAGCTATTTGTCATATAAGCTCAATAGCCTAAACTGGCATTTTAAGTTTGCTTATTTCTAGCTTATTCTTAGGTTTTGTAAAAAGCTCCTTTTTTAAAGTTTGTCATTTTTGCTTATTTTACAAGTTTTTTTTAAAAAAAGAAAAAAAATGTTTTCAGAAAAAGAGAGGTCACAGGGGTCGAACCTGTGACCTCCCCTTTGCATACCCAACACACTTAACACCACACTCCAACACCAACTGCCCTGGGGTCTTTTTCGATTATAGTTTGTATTATTTTTTATTTATAGTCATTTAGCCAGTTTAGCTTATTAGCTTATTTAAGCTTATTTGCCTGCTTATTTCAACTGCTTTTCCAAATCTTTTATTTTTCTAAATTGAATGTATGAGTCCATAAGTTAATCAAGTTGTTAAATCAATGTTCATCGTGTTTTGAAAGTAATTAATTTGTCATTGGGCCTTATGACCCATTAAGTGTTTTATAGTTATTCCGATTAGTATATAAAAATGAATAGTGTTAATTAATCCTTATTGGGCTTCCCGGCCCCATAAGCCCATAAGTGTATTTTACAAGTAACCATGTCCAAAAATAGTTCGATAAATATTTGAATAAGTTAATAAACTCTTTATTTGCCAAAATAAGCTAGAAATATAAGTCAAAAATAATAAGTCGAGTGAATAAGCAGAAGCTTATTTCCTTATTGGACCGTGAGCCCAATAAGCTCAAAATAAAATAAGTATAAGCCAAATAGTTCATAATAAACTCGAAACCAAGTAGTCAAGAGCATAAGCCGCAAAAATAAGTATTAATATAAGTCAGATCGCGAATAAGCTAAACAAAATCAGTCGCAACCATTTAAGTTGGGCCGAAACCACATGAAAAGCCCAATGGGCTCGAAACAAGCAAACCAACACCCTTGTGGGTTCGGTTGTTGTGTCTAAACCAAGCCAAAGCCCAAATATCAAAATAAGCAAATCCAATAAGCCCGATAATGAATAAGAAATGAAATAAGCTATAAAATAAGCTTTTGGAATAAGTCGAAAATGGAATAAGCTAAAAGACAAAACCCTTACGGGTTTGTTATTTGGGTCGTGACCCTAAAGTACACAAAAAAGCCAATAAGCTCGTGGAGAGCTTATAAATAAGCCAAAACAAAAAATAAGCACTTTCAACATTAAATTTTATTTTATCATTAGAACCATTTTATAAAAGTGACACGTTTCCCTTCTTTCCCCTTTTCCTAGTTCGAACCAAACGCACCCTATTAGGGGTTTTTCTTATTTTTTTCAAGTTACAAAAATCCACAAACGTATTTTACATCTATGTTTAGATCATTATTAGGATAGTAAAAGTACAAGTTTTATAACATTTTGAAGACTTACAAAAAGAGGGGTTTAAAGGAAGATTCAGACTCGAATAACAACCCAAACATTGGTTTTAATATACCCGGCTACTAGAATATCAATCCTTATGATCTTGCTACCTTGTTCTTGTTTGAAGATTGAAAAATTATGGATTTATGGTGGTGGTATTTTGGACGTGACCAAGAGAAGAGAGGAAGAGAGAATTTTCTAGTTTTGGTTTAGGTGCATGAATGTTGTGTTTGTCTATTTGAAATGATATAAGATAAGAAGGACTAGTACTATAGCAAACCATCAAGCTAAAAAGAAGCCTTCTTGCCCCCTTTTAGGGTTTAAACCGGCTAGGAGCTTCTAAGGGGATCCTAGGAGCGTTTTAGCTCTTGTCGGGTTACTAAATGACCAAATCTCGTGACTTAAAACGTGACCCAGAAGTTTCTTGTATTTTTATCCAATTTAAAATTATGTTTACTTAAACTTTGAATATTAACACTATATGTTTTATGGTTAAATTGGCTTAGATTTAGTGCGGACTTTCGTTGTTCCCTCGTTTTTCGTTATTTCTAGGCGTAACTTGAAATCCTCGCGTTTTATGCAAACGTTTTATGAAATTAATAATTAAAACTTAAAATAAAATTTAATGGTTCACTTATTTAGATTAGTTTTGACCTTTTTTGTCATGCCGGTACGCATTTTGTGTAGTTTTTCACTATGCGCGGGAAGGTTTCCCGGAAAGTGATTATATGTGACCGTAGTCGTTTAGAAAAAAGAAGCTTAGCTCAAAAGTGAGTAGATAATAGTAATATTCGTTATTTGACAGTCGGTTAAACCGTAACTGTATAGCGTAAAATAGGTCAACAAAAGTCAACCGTGAGTTTTCTTGTAGGAATTTGAATAGATAGGAATATGTAGGTATATATAGTCATAGTATTTTGAGATACTATAACCTAGGAAAATCTCCGGTTATCACAATTTACATGATTATGTTAAGTTTTGATTTTTAAGAAATCACAAGAACACTTGTAATCATGTATAAGAGCTTGGTTATGTGATGGGTACCTTATTAGAGTAGCATAACACCAATTAGTAGTGTTAATTTTTAGAAAGTATGTTTGGGTGGTTACATAAGCCATTAACCAAACACCCCCTTATGACTTAGTTCTCTTTTAAGCTTGTTAATAACAAGCTAACTCATGTATAAGCTCCATGTGAATTATGTGTTCCTAGGTGGTAAAGCTTAGCCGGGGATGTTTTTACGGGAGCTTGTGCTAGTAGTCAAGTGTATCCGAGGTGAGTAACGTGTATAAGAATAGAAACGGGTTTTAGAAGCCCGTTAGATGTATCACGTGTATTGTGATGTTTATGTTCATAATTTGTTATATGCTTAAGTATTATGCTCGTTTTATGAGTTTATGTTAAGTAAGCACATATCTATGTCAAAGTATATTTTATGAGTAGAACGGAATCACGCGTTATTATCTTTTGTGTGAAATGTGTAGATCCCGTTTGAATAGATCTTTCTCTCCTTAGCTTGTATATAAGGATTAGTAATCCTGGATAAATCCAAAACTACTATGATAAAAACTTTGTGTGAATATTAAAGAGTATGCGGAATCTACTCTTTAATATCTAGAAGATATATCAATGAAACAGTGATTTATATGAACAATGCAGTAACAATGATATAACCAAAAGTTTCAATATTATTATTAATAGGCAAAAGTTCATTTTCATACCAGTTTCTACCCGCATACCAAGGGACAAATCCTCACCATCCATTTGTGTTTGATCTAATGGTGAGGATTAATCTAAGATTTAAATTTAATAAACCTAATTTTCTGCCACTATATAAAGACTTTTTTAGATTTATTTTATTTATTTTCCTCACTTTTTCTCACACAGTTAGTGTGTGTTTTTTCTATAACCGTTTCCACCGTTTCCCCTTTTCCCTCCATCAATCAGTTACACCGATCTTCATTATTTTTTTCCCGATCATCATTAATTGATCATTATCATCCTCTTTAATCGTTCATTTAATTATCATCATAATCAATCGATCATTATCATCATCATCAATCATTCATTATCGCTTATGGCTGTTTTCAATTTGAATCAACTTGCAAGTTCACTCTCAGAAGAAGATGATGTAGCTGCTAGTAATTCACATGTTGTATCTGTTAGCAGTTCGATTAATACTGGATGTGACTCGTTTGCTTCTTATGATAATAATGCAAGTTGTGAGTAAATTGCTTATTATAGTGTAATATTGCTTATTTTATAGTTTAATTTATTGATTAGTTGTTCATTATAGTTTAATATTGCTTATTAATTAAGATGTTAGTGTAATTAGCTTTTAACATGTTGATTTTGCTTTAAACAGATAGTTATTTGTCTTATTTTTTCTTATTTTGTGTTATTTTTGCTTATTTTGAATTATTATTTTGTTTATTATTTAACTCTATATGCATAATATCACTTGAGATATTTTTGTTATTTTGATAGTTTTTGATGTTTATTTTGCTATGTGTTTGTATCACTTGTGATATTTGATATGTTTTGATTTTTTTTTTCTTGTTAACATTTTTGTTTTATGTTATGTATTGTATCAATAGTGATATTCTATATGTTTTAATATTTATTTACTGTTTAAGATTTTTATTATGTGGTATGTATTGTATCACTAGTGATATTTTTATATGTTTTGAATTTTATATGTATTGTATCACTAGTGATATTTACTGTGTGTTTTATTACCTTTTGTTTTCAGCTTCTAATAGTTTGAAAACTCCTAAAGCTGTTATTCATCATGAGTTTATTGACACTCCCGGCGGATCAGTTTATTGGGTTCCTAGAGTTTCTGCTAGTGTGTTACCAGTATTGGGGACTGTTTATGATAGTCTTGATGAATGCATTGAGATGTATAGGAAATACGCTTCAGAAGCAGGTTTTGGTATTAGATTATCTTGTCAGAAACGATTGAAGTGTGGTTATGTGAAACAGAAGTATATAGTTTGTAATAGGGAAGGGTGTCCGAAGGATGTTTGGTTGAATACTTTAGATCCTAATAAGAATGATAGACAAGTAAGGTCTTCAAACTTTAGAGTTTGTGGTTGTAAGGCACGTGTTGTGTTTGATATGGTTGCTCATACCTCAAAGTATACTCTTACTACTTTTGATGTTGAACACAATCATGAGCTTGATAGGGTTGAGTATAAGCACTTGTCCAAAGCTGAGAGGAAGTTGACTTACAATGAGCAGTTGTTTATTATCAAGGCTGCAAATGCAAACATTGGTGTTGTGAGAGCTCATAATTTGTATACGTGTTTGAAAGGTTTGTCATCACTTGTGCATGGTACTCAAACTGAGTTCAATAACTTTACACTTGGCGTTAACTGCTTCATTGGAGATAGCGATGCTCAGATGCTCATTACTAGGATGGAACAGAGGCAATAGTTCACAAAAGACTTTTCTTTTGACTATTTCGTTGAGGATGCTGAGCTTTGTGGTTTATTTTTTGGCTGATGAAGTTGCGAAGTGCAATTACAAGGAGTTTGGTGATATCGTATCTTTTGATGCAACATATAAAACAAACAAGTATAATTTTTGTAATTCATTATCACTTGTGATTTTTATCAGGTACAAGATGGTTTTTGTGCCTTTCACGACTATAGACAATTAATGGAGATCTGTTACTGTTGGTTCGGGACTTTTGAAGAAAGAAATAACGGAAGCTTATGGATGGTTACTTAGAGCCTTCAAGAAAGCTTTTGTTCGTCCTCCTAATATAGTTGTCACTGATCAAGATGGAGCGATCGACTTGCTGTTGCTGCCGAGTTTCCTGAGTCTAAGCATAGGCTTTGCATGTGGCATATCATGCAGAAGATCCCAGCCAAGGTATTTATTTTTGAAACTGTTGTAATTTACATTTCATGTATCTCTTGTGATATTGCTTTGCTGTTTAATTTTTTGATTGTTTTTTAACAATAACATGTTATTTATCACTTGTGATACTTGACTTTTTTTATTTCTTTTTTTATAGTGTTTCAAAGTTTAATGTGATGTACATGTGATTTATCACTAGTGATACTTGACTGTTTGAATAGATATTATTATTGGTAATTGACTATTTAAATAAATATCTCTAGTGATAATTTATTTATTCTTATTTTTTATTTTTTTTGTATTTTGTGTTTAAAGTTTAGTCTAATATATCCCATGCTAATGTTTATTTTCTTTCATTTTTGTTTTGTTTTTGTAGATTGTGTTTTGTAGATTGTGTCTAGAATTTATGATGATACTGATTTCAAGGATAAATTTGGTAAGATCGTTTGGAATATGTTTATTGGGCCTGAGGAGTTTGAGGACAGATGGAATAAGCTTATGGAGGAATTTAATCTTGTCAATCATAAGTGGCTTTCAAAGATGTATCGTCTCAGATCATCATGGGTCCCCTCTTTCTTTGTTGATTCTCCATTATGCGGGTTGATGAGGACTACTTCTAGGTCAGAGAGCGAGAACTCATTTTTCTCATATTTCACTAGTTATGGTTCAACACTTGTCAAGTTTATGCTTTGTTATGAGTCTGCAATGGAAAGGCAAAGACACACGCAAGAAAAACTAGATCATCAGTCGTTTGATTCATTCCCTGCTTTGCTGACACCGTTACATATTGAAGTACATGCTGCTAATGTTTATACTCGCAACCTTTTTATTCGTGTACAGAAAGAGATTGTTGCAGGGTCTTGGTTATGTTCAATAACGGGTATGCGTTTAGATGAGGGATGTACTGTTTATATTATTGATGAGGAAAAAATAAAACCAGTTGGTCTACCAGAAGTGGATTGACAAAGAAAGTAATTCGGAGAATGTTAAGGGATGAGTTATTTTTGCATCAAAAAGTCTCACGACATTACTAGGTTCACCATTTGATTATCATTTTATCACATTTTATATTTTTTAATTTATTTTACTTTTATGTTCAAAAATATGGTTTGAGATCACATGTGATTATATGATTGTAATGATATTACTAATTTTTTATTTAGTGTTTTTGAAGTATCACAAGTGATATTTTCAGTTTTTATTTGTATTAATTAGAATGTTACATGAAGTATCACTTGTGATATAATGTTATGTTTTTATTATGAAGGTACTTTATAACAAAGGAAATGGTTCAGTTTCCCGCTGTTGTCAACTTTTTGTTCGCTCTGTGATTTTATGTCGACATATATTTTGTGTATTCAAGAACTTCAAAGTGTCTTGTATTCCGGATCAGTATATATTAAGGCGTTGAACCAAGGATTTGATCCCACCTGGTTTGAGGAACAAAAAAAACCATTATGGTGAGAAGAATGAAGCAATTGAGAAGCTTGCAATGGAGGCTTCTATCATACTTGATTCATGTGTACATATGTTAGGGAATAATGAGCCAAAGTTGTCTGTGTTTGTAAACAAGATGAATGCAAAAAATTCTGACCTCGAGGTTGAGTTGTCAATTGTTCCAACCCGCACAGTTTCTGATTTTGTTCAAGAATTTATGGGTGTTAAAAAGCCTGATAAGGTTAAAGTGAAGAATCCAACAGGTGTAAGGCCAAAGGGACGTGAGAAGCAGAAGCGTATCAAGAGTGGAAGAGAAATATCAATGAAGAAAAGTATGAAGAAAAGTAATAAAAAAAAGAATGGTTGTGGTGTTTGTGGATCTACTGCTCACAATAGGCGTACTTGTCCACAGAATAATGATGTTGATGTCTTATATCATGTAGTAGTTGTTCCTGGCGGCAGTAATCATGTAGTTGGTTGGCTTCGACACGGTGCTTCGGGAAGTGTTTCAGTTTAAGATGTGTTTTGTCACAGTTTGAGTCTGATTTTACTTTCATACAAAAAAGATAAAAAATTAGTACAACTCATTCATTTTTCTTTACATCTTATTTTACCTTCTTACGCAAAAAGAATTATGTTCATTAGGTTTCAATAAATTCTTTTGATTATTTTTTGATTTAGACATTTATCTGTTATCACTTATGATATTATGCTATCAGCAATGCAACAGTTTTTGGTTTTATAGTGATGCTATTTTGATATTATGATATTATGTTATCACCTGTGATATTATGATATTATCACTTGTGATATTATGATATTAATCATATTGCTTAGGATTTTAAAGGTAACCTTTGTATCACTTGTGATATTAATCATACTGCTTAGGATTTTATTGTTTTGAGTATAGATCCAAGTGGTGCTTAGGTTTTTTGGTATAGATCCAAGTGGTTAGGATTAGGAGTTTAGGGGTTTTTTAGTATTTTTTAAAGTTAATGTGTGTATCACAAGTGATATTTATAATTCTTGTTTTTCTGTGTGTGTTATCACTTGTGATTTTCTGGTAAATTTTAATCCATCGCAAGTCTTTGGATTAGAAGTTTAGTGTTTTGTAGATTTGTATATGTTAGGGGTTTAGGGTTTTTGGTATAGATCCTGGTGGTTAGGTGTTTAGGGTTTTTGGTATAGATTTTAGTTGTTATGGGTTTAGGGTTTAGGGTTTTTGTTATACATTTTAGTGATTAGGGGTTTAGGGTTTTTGGTACAGATCCAAGTGGTTAGGTGTTTAGGTTTTTTGGTATAGGATCATTTGGTTTCGGTGTTTTGGGTTATTGGTATTTGGATTCCAAAGTGGTTAGGTGTTTAGGTTTTTTGGTATAGATCCAAGTGGTTTGGTGTATAGGGTTTTTGGTATATATTTTAAAGTTATCTGTATATCATTTGTGATATTATACCCATTGGTTAGTTATTTATGGTTTTTGGTATAGATCCCAGTGGTTAGGGGTTTGATGACTTTTGGTATAGATCCAAGTGGTTAGGTGTTAAGGGTTTTTGGTATAGATCTAAGTGGTTAGGTGTTTAGGGTTTTTTGGTATAGATCCAAGTGGTTAGGGGTTTAGGATTTTTGGTATAGATTTTAAAGTTATTTGTATATCACTTGTGATATTATACACATTGGTTTGTTGTTTAGGTTTTTTGGTATAGATCCAAGTGGTTTGGTGTTTAGGGTTTTTGGTATAGATCCAAGTGGTTAGGTGTTTAAGGTTATTGGTATAGATTTTTGTGGTCAGGTGTTTAGGGTTTTTGGTATAGATTTTTGTGGTTAGGGTTTAGGGTTTAGTGGTTAGGAGGTTTAGGGTTTTTTGTATACATTTAAGTGGGGTTTAGGGTTTTTGGTATAGATTCAAGTGGTTAGTTGTTTAGGGTTTTTAGTATAGATCCAAGTGGTTAATGGTTTAGGGTTTTCGGTATAGATTTTAAAGTTATTTGTATATCACTTGTGATATTATACCCATTGATTAGTTGTTTAGGGTTTTTGGTATAGATCCTAGTGGTTAGGGGTTTAGGGTTTTTGGTATAGATCCAAATGGTTAGGTGTTTAGGGTTTTTGGTATAGATCCAAGTGGTTAGGTGTTTAGGGTTTTTGGTGTAGATTTTTGTGGTTAGGGGTTTAGGGTTTAGTGGTTAGGGGGTTTAAGGTTTTTTGTATACATCTAAGTGGGGTTTAGACTCAATTGGTTAGGTGTTTAGGGTTTTTGGTATAGATTTTTGTATTTAGGGGTTTAGGGTTTAGTGGTTAGGGGGTTTAGGGTTTTTTGTATACATCTAAGTGGGGTTTAGGGTTTTTGGTATAGATTCAAGTGGTTTGTTGTTTAGGGTTTTTAGTATAGATCCAAGTGGTTAGTGGTTTAGGGTTTTCGGTATAGATTTTAAAGTTATTTGTATATTACTTGTGATATTATACCCATTGGTTAGTTGTTTAGGGTTTTTGGTATAGATCCTAGTGGTTAGGGTTTTAGTGGTTTAGGGTTTTTGGTATAGATCCAAGTGGTTAGGTGTTTAGGGTTTGTTGTATAGATCCAAGTGGTTAGTTGTTATGGGTTTTTGGTGTAGAATTTTGTGGTTAAGGGTTTAGGGTTTAGTGGTTAGGGGTTTAGGGTTTTTTGTATACATCTAAGTGGGGTTTAGATTCAATTGTTTATGTGTTTTGGGTTTTTAGTATAAATCTAAGTGGTTAGGGGTTTATTATTTTTGGTATAGATTTTAAAGTTATTTGTATCACTTGTGATATTATACCCATTGGTTAGTTGTTTAGGGTTTTTGGTATAGATCCTAGTGGTTAGGGGTTTAGGGTTTAGGGTTTAGGGTTTAGGGTTTAGGGATAGATTCAAGTGGTTATGTGTTTAGGGTTTTTGGTATAGATTTTAAAGTTATTTTGTATATCACTTGTGATATTATATCCATTGGTTAGTTGTTTAGGATTTTTGGTATAGTAGGTGTTTAGGGTTTTTGTTATAGATCCAAGTGGTTCGGTGTTTAGGTTATAGATTTTAAAGTTATTTGTATATCACTTGTGATATTATACCCATTGGTTAGTTGTTTAGGGTTTTTGGTATAGATCCTAGTGGTTAGGGGTTTAGGGGTTTTGGTATAGATCCAAGTGGTTATGTTTTTAGGGTTCTTGGTATAGACCCAAGTGGTTTGGTGTTTAGGGTTTTTTGTATAGATTTTAAAGTTATCTGTATATCACTTGTGATATTATATGCATTGGTTAGTTGTTTAGTGTTTTTGGTATAGATTTAAGTGGTTAGGGGTTTAGGGTTTTTGGTATAGATCCAAGTGGTTAGGGTTTTTGGTATAGATCCAAGTGGATAAGGGTTTAGTATTTTTTGTATAGATCTCATTGGTTTTTAGGATTTTTGGTATTTATCCAAGTGGTTATGGGTTTATGGTTTTTGGTGTAGATCCAACTTGTGATATTATAATTCTTCTTTTTGTGTGTGTGTTATCACTTGTGATATATTGTTAAATTTTAAACAATTGCAAGTCTTTGTATTCCTTTTGTGATATGAAAATTTTTAATCAAGAATCAAATGTGACAAAATTCTACATTAAAAGTGGTTGTTTGCATAAGAGTTATTATAGAAGTCTATTAACTATCCCAAAACATAATACATAATCGACTACTAGGCAATGTTGTTTACAACAATAGATCGCATCCTACTTAGTTGTTTAAATAAAAAGTACTAAGTTTTTCATAAACATGAAATTCAAGACAAATTATTCTTGATTGCTTCCGCCTTCACCTGCTCCAGTCATCTTTTTTGCATAATCAGACATCTTTTTCTGATGAATGTTTACTTCATGTAGTAATATTTTTGCTGCAATTCTTGATCTCAAGTTATCCATCTGCATCTGATGATTTTTGTCTTTTTCAGGCAGCAAGCGTGTTTTCCATTGTGCTGTAGTTGATCCTTCATAAAGCTCCATATGCATGATCATATACAAACCACAATCTATTTTTTCTTTTGTTGTCTTCCATTTCATTCTTAAGTTTGTTGCTTTTTTAGATCCTGTCAAGATTTTATCTGCATTTGTATTTTGATACATCAACAGGTGCCTTCCAAACACGCTCCTCTGTAGAAATTAATAGCTAATTATTATTACAGACCAGCATATATTGATGTGATATCTCTTGTGATATTATATTGCATTCAAAAGAATCAAAATATCAGTTTAGAGGAACAAAAAATTATTACCACAAACTCAACATTGTCTTTATATTTGCCTTCGTATGTTGCATCAGATTCGCTGTTGTCTATTATCACAGATTTCCCTGTTTTGAGGTTGAAAACAATGAGGTAGTAATGGCCGTGAGCATAATTGGAAGAATGCCTGTTTTCACAAAAATATGAAAAATTTTAAAATTTTAAATAATACAAGAATTTCACTGAACAAATTAATAAAATATTTTTAATATACCAATTCGACGTCCTCCATTTGCATTTTTTCTAGTCGTTTTCCATCGGAATAACAGCATTTCGTGAAACTCTTGTTATACTGGGCATCTATTTCTTGTCAATTTTCTGTTGTTTTTGTCCACCTTTATTCCGGCACCTGATTCTTATTTAATAAAAAATTGTTAAAGCTAGATAATTTAGATGTAATAATAATACAATCTTTTTTTAAGAATTAAAAATATGATAACCATCATAGATGTATAAATAAATGATGTTTCATATTCATCACTTTTGAATTTTTTCCTTTCCTAATTGAGTTAGTAACGTATACGTCGATCACTGTGTGTATCAATTTCAAGCCCTGGTGCAGTGATATGATATTCATTCTGAACAAATCAGACCTCATCGTATTGATGGACGTCTCTTTATGTGTAAATTATCACTAACGAGATTCAGCCATAAGCATAGGAAAACTAAACAAATATAAAAATGAAATTAATTATCTTCTAGTGGATATTTTTTTACACTAGTGATATATCTCTTGTGATATATCAAAACACACTTATATCTATATCATTATCACTTGTGAATATTCTCAAGTGGTAGATCAACATTCTATAAGTAAAAACAGATGGACACTTACTCTTCCTCTTCTTGTGTACTGAATATGCTTCTTCCCAAAAGTTTCTCATTCTCTGTAAGTTCTACGGTTGGGTCCACCGTCTTGTTTACGTATTTGGATTTTAGTCCCCTTTTCTTTTTCTTTTTCGGTTATAATCTTCATTTTTTCATACGTTGGGCTTCCACCGAGATCAAATGTCACGGCTGAGAACCTTGGAGTGAATTATCTATGCCGAAAACGGGACTTTCCTGAGAAGATGATCCTATTTGATCCTTTTCTCTTTTTCCTTTTCTTTTTCGTTCTCGTTCTTGCTGTTGAGCGTTCTTTCTTATCTCAGCGGAGAATTCACGCCCTTTTCTTATAATTTCTTCTTCATTCTCTAAAAAACTATCCCAATTTATATCATCTGTTTGATCCTTCTTTTCAGCACTCGTTTGTGTTGGAACAAATAGATGTTCATTTTGTAAGTAGTATTCGCCAAATGTTGGGTCATCAAATGGATCGATTTCTTCATTTATTTTTTGATTTGTTGCCTTTTTATTTGCCTTCCGTTCTTCTTTAATGTTATCAGCTTCTTTGGAAGTCCCCGTTTCTTGTTCATCTTTTTTTTCATTACATTCAGCTCTCATTAGCTCATCTTCTGATTGAGAAACACCTTTTTCATCATTTTCTTCATCGTTGTATTGCAAGTTGTTTCTTTCCTCTTGTTGAGTTTCTGTTACTATCTGAACGTGATCTTCTTCAACTGAGTCTGTTTGAGTTCCATAACTCTTTTCATTATCATCTCCAACTTGTGAATTATCATCGTCGTCATCATCAGATTCGGTTGATGAAGAAGAGTGGTATTCAGGTATATTAGGTTCTTTAAAAATCACCTTCATCTTGTCTCTCAGTTGAATCAGCCTTTCATCATTTTGAAATTTGATCAAGTTCTCATTGATCTTTTCTTCTATTTCTGCTTTATCTATCAAAATGCTTTCTATGCTTTCTTCTATCAGCTCATAGAGTTCCTGTAAATAATTTTTTTAATAAAAAGAGCATTATCACTTGTGATATTTTGAATAATAAACTATCCTCATTTTTTATGATTTCCATATAATATCACTAGTAATATTACATGTTACTTTAGTTTTAGTTTTTTCAGATATGTTATACCTCATCTCCTTTTGTTATTTTGAATAAAAAACTTACGTAATTTTTATGATTGTCATACAATATCACTTGTGATATTACATATCACGTTTCTTTTAGTTTTTTCAGATATGTTATGCATGTATTTTATCACTGGTAATTAATAATTATAAAATAACAAATTCGTTTTTTATAACTCACCTCCTTTTCATCATTCTATGGCTTCTATTATATCACTCTACCTAGCATCGTTCTAGTATTTCTGCAATTCGGCCATAAGTAATTTTTTTAAGTGGTCGGGGGGGGATATCTCTCTTTTTTCCAACACCAATTGGGTCCGAGGGGCTTTTGAATGCTGGTACTCTTCTAGAGTGACTTTGGGGAACGTACACAATTTTTATAAGTAGATAATGGTAAGCGGCTGTTACAGGTTACGCAGGAAAGGAAGTGCACGGGTCAAAATTGAAAACATTATAATCAAATGTCAAATTGAGGTTACTTAGGATAATATGTGTAATGGTTGAGTAGGTATGGTAATTGTGAGCATCTGATACATCCCATCCAAGACGCATCGTCGATATGTTGGCGTCGATATTCTAGGGTCTACATATGGACGGCTGAGACATCTTTTTTTGTCTTAGCGATTTGTTTTTGACTCAATGCCATCTCTCACTTGACAGCCACTTTGTCATCTCTGGATCTACATATTGATGTAGTGAGCTACCAGTGCGCAAGTCAGCAATAAAGCATCATCGTCCCTTTCTGCTACACAGTCACACTACATTGGTCCGCGCATAACAACTGGACAATTTTCTAAGACTAGATAACAGCGTCTGTTCTTCAATCAAACTTGCTCCGCTTTGAGTTCGATTATTATGCACATCCAAAGATGCGACTAAGTGCATTGTCTATGCCTCTGAACATATAATTCAGATTCAGTTTCTCCTCGCGTAGATCTATAGAGGCGCTATCTGTAAACTGCAGTAAGCGGATCAGATTCTCTAGCACTGATGGAGCTTATTGATATAAATTTTTGCGGCGCACAGATATTTATCTTTCCATATCTGCATCTCCAAGAGACACATAGGATCATTTTTGTAACTACTCTGTCTCGTGAGCCTCCCATCTCTTTTTGCCGCGACTTAATTTCAGCTTCTTCACCCATCTGCAAATCCAAGAACTTCCCTTTCGCTGTTTTGGAGTAATGACTACAGTCCTCCTAGATGGACACGAGCTAACATTCATTTTGATATTACTTTCCCACAGTCTTGAAGTGTTAAGTAGTGCCAACACACGAGAAAGCCAATTTGAGTTTGGTATTTCAACTTGAGGAAAAAATCAACTAAGTTTCCAAATCCCATCTTCCTATTACTACCCTTTTATCCTTTGCGGATTAATACCACGCATTGAGCTTTCAAATAACACGAGGCCATCACATTGTACGTCCTTAGAAATACTCTTATTAAAACTTGTGCGTTGTATCGAACTCTTTCTATTCGTCTTTTCACTTTCGTCTGTCAACATCCCAACTACAACTCTTTTTTCCTTGTTCTTGATTTTTTTTTAGTTTCTGCCTGTTTTTGTTTCTCAAGTCTTTCATTCATTTCACTCTCTTGTTTAACGTCAACTACTTCTTCTTTTCCTTTATCCTCATTTTTTGTTTTTTGTTGATTATCTGCCTGCTGTTTTTTAATTCTTTTATGCTTCTCCACCATACATTTGTTATCATCAACTTTTCCTTCCCATCAACCAGGAGATTTTTTTTCTCCTACACCTTTCTTTTCCGCTTATGATTCTTTTTCTGCTTGCTTTGAAGATACTTTTGCATTTGAAAGCTAACCATACTGGCAATCCTTGCTTCTTGGGAGGAAATAATTTTACTTACCTAGATCTTGGCAGTTGCGCTTCTTATCTTTTTGATGTAAGGCCTATCTGTATTTGCGCATACAATTTTTAGCAAAAGTTATTTTCTGTATGTCAATATGATACACAACTATATAAAATGTGAAATGAGCATCTGATTATCCCAAGGTGAAATATAAACAAATGAATCGTTATTTACTATACTTTGTTTATTACCATTGTGACTTTCTCACAAGTATGATAACACACAACCAATACCTCAAGTTATATCAAACCAGTGATATCCAAGTTATAATATCATAAGTTATCAACAAGTTAAGAAAGACCCTGATTTAAAAACATCATTTCTATATTCCAAATATGAAAACTTATTAAATTTATTTTATCTAGCCCTTCAGTTTTTATACTAAGACTTTAGCAATTCACGTATTCTTTTTACTTTATAATATTAATTACAATTTTGGGGGTGTGAAAAAAGTCTTTTAGAGTTGTCGATCGTGAAGTATAATTATGTGAGCAGAGTAGGCGAGCTTAATCTCGTTACATTCCATATCGAGGTATCTTCTAGGTAAGTAACCAGTCTGTTAAACATTATTAACATGCATAATTTTACCCCTATTAGACGCCCGCCATCGGAACTACAAATCAGGAAAAATTATCCTTGTTTTTAATAAACTGTAACTTCTAGATCTCGTCAATTGTGGTGGAATGTAAAATAATTTTGTATTTTGTTAGAAGACACAATAATCTTACTTTCATAGTATCTCCAATAACAGTAAAATTAAGAACATGAAACTAACAATTATTATTTAACAATAAAAATAATCTATAACAGAATAACACAGTTAATAAGAAAACATAAAAAAACTTAATTTAAAAAATAATCTTAATCTATATAAAATTATAAAATCAATCAATCTGTATTTTCCAAAAGGTAACTTCATAGGTCTTCTTTAAACCCCTATCTTTAATACACGATGAATCCGCAGTGTTTAGAATGTTGATGGTTCCATTTTTTAGTTTAGATTGACGTAGCCCCATGTTTGTCAAATGTGGTTTTTGCAAGATTGCTTTCTCTAGGGTTGTACGTTTTGGCAAACGAGGGAAATTAAATCCCAGGTTTGTTGGACCTTTCAAGGTAATAAAAAGGGTTGGAGACGTTGCATACAAGCTCGAGCTTCCTGAGGAGCTGAGCAGAGTTCATAATACATTTCACGTGTCCAACTTAAAGAAGTGTCATGCCGACGAACCCTTAGCCGTTCCGTTGGATGGACTTCATTTTGATGACAAGCTTCAGTTTGTCGAGGAACCTATAGAGATCACAGATCGTGAAGTTAAACGGTTGAAGCGAAGCCGTATCCCATTAGTCAAGGTTCGATGGAACTCCAAGAGAGGTCCTGAGTTTACATGGGAACGTGAAGATCAATTCAGGAAGAAATATCCACACCTCTTCACCAAGAATGCACCGTCGTCAAGTGCCGTGTGATAAGCCTTGAGGACAAGGCTCATTTAACGGGGGAAGACTATAACACCTCGTGTTTTAGGTCATTGTATGACATTATGTAATTCACAATTTATTTTTAGGGTTTTACGCGTTTACTCTTAAACCGTAAACGTTAAGTTAAATCGCGTAAACTAAAAATGATCATTCAATGTAAACGGGCATTAAACGATTAAATGTTTACATCAAGCAAGTGTTATATGATTATTATAAGGATAATTAATAACTTTGTTCATCTTATTTTTATTGGCTACGTAAAATGCTTACGTTTCGCGATAAAACGCGTTTCGGCATTCCCGGAAGCACCAAAACCTAACTACGCTTAAACGAATACCCACGATTATACCCAATACCCAAAATAATCAAAATAACATCACATATATGTATATGTGCCGAAATTTTGATGATAGGACCAAGAATTAGCAACTTGTCCATAATATCTAGATATTAAGAAAGATCTAGGGAACCAACTCTTACACCATGGTCAACTTGACTATTTAACCTTGAGCAAGGGTTAGAAAGTAACCATGGTTAGGTTAATAAGATATTTTTACTATATATAGCATACATGCACTCTTCCTTTCTTAAACACTTAACAAAAATCACCAAAAACCTCTCTTTGTCTCTCTTATAGCTCACGGCCAAATAAGCCATCCTAATCAAACCATACAAAATTTTTATACAATCTATACAACCCTTTACACATCAATCCTAAGGCATACTAAAGTGTTTTCAAGCCTTGGATCATCATTTGCAAGTATTAAGGAAGAAAAGGAAAGATTAGGGTTTCAAACCTAATCTAGGGTTTATAAGCTTGTAAGCTTTGGTTTTGAATCTAATCACGGGTTTAGCATTCATTTCTCATCTCATACATCATCCCTAAGGTCTTCCTAATTCCTTCATACTTTTTATTATCATTATTTTATGTGTAATATGTTAATTATGGCTAAATCACCACTAAGGACTTTTTAATATGTAAAATGAGTTATTATTTATGTTTATGATTTTATGCACTTATTCTTATGTCATATGGTCATATATATCATGGAAAAGTGAAAGTAAAAGTATGTTAACATATGGTTTAAGTATAAACATGTTTAGGTTAAATTAGGGTTTTATAAGGTTTCTTAATCTTCACATGTGAAAGTAATGGAAAGTAAATTGTTAAACTTGTTACAATGAAATTATAAGGACTATGGATGATCTTGGACATTAATATAAGTATCACATATGTTACATATGGTTATTAGGGTTTTTAAAGTAAACTACTAAATTAAATAATACATAAAACAAGTTTTAAACACATTTTGGAAAATAATATCTTAGGGGCTGTTTGTAATTCGAAAATTACATATATGTTTTATGATTTTATAAAATACTACATGTCACAAGGATCGATGGGTCATAAAGAACTCGAAAAACCGATTAATAACGAAGAAGATACGCCATTTACAAGTTTACGATAGTTAATACTTTTATAAAACTATTTTTATAAAAGTTACTATTCATTACAGCAACTTTCATTTTTAAAACATCTAATATATGATATAACTTTTAATTACGAGATCGTACTCGAAAGAATCGCTAAAAACGGAACTATAACGAATAAACTACGACATTTTCGATAATTAAAGTTTATAAAAGTAATTTTATAAACTATGAACAGTAAAAGTACTATTCATCAGCGGACCCAACTTTATAAAATATAATACCATCTTTTAATTAACAAATGACGTACTCGGAAGGAATCCACGAAAATCGGATTCAATACGAATATGTTATTACGATTTACAAGTTTTAAGCTAATTAAAACTAAAACGCGTATATAGTGTTGTGAATCGTAAAAAAAACACCTATTCACAGTAGTATGGATATCAAATACTTGACAATGTAATTGTTTTGATCACTCGTCCTTATCGTAAGACCACAGTGAAGTAAGAAAACGCGAGCAACGGACTTATAATACGGACCAATTAGGTCATTTTTACGAAAGTATATTATAAACGTTTTTTTCACCTTTTATTAAAATATTATTTTACTACAAACGATTAAGTCTGTGATTCTGCTATTAGAATATTGAGTGGTTATCAAAGTTGCTATCAAACTTAGGGAGTCTTCATAATGAAGGCCTCTTCGGATGGCGTATCGAGAGTTGTTGGATTTACGATTTAAAGTGTCCTAACTTCCTCGCTACGTCATGTCAATGACCTCTTTAATTATGATAGCGTCGAACGATTTCGTACGCTGTAACAACTATAAGATTATATTAATGTTAGTTAATTTAAAGTCTCAGTACTTATCATGACCTTAATTTAAATAGGTTGCATTTATCGTCTTGCGTGACGTTTTATCTATGATTAATTGGACTATCTGTACTCAAGGTGAGTTCATAGCCCTACTTTTTACAGGTTTACTGATTTACTATTATTCAGGGTGAGAACATGCTTTGTTTTAGAAATTGGACGCAAGTGTTTTAATATATGTTATGAGTTTGCCTTAAAGTAGCGATTAACCTCATGAGCCCTATTATCATGATCTGTCAATTGCCTAGATGTAGTGTTATTTGCATTATTGAGGCGCGAATGATATAAATAGATCTATTGGATTACCTCCCCGTTTGGGTGATTAGCTTCACCCAGACACGAACGTGTTACCATGTCGGACTCTAGAGTGTTGGGGTTCCATCATCTGTATGGGCAAATAAACTGCAAAATAGCAAACTACAGGTTGGCTTCTAGTGTCATGAGCTTAGTGCAACAGTAATCTAGTTTTGTGATTGTTGGCAAAATGTGTACATCACGGGAAAGTCTTGCGGTCCTGCTGAATTTAAAATACATAAAATATGAATTCACCAACAATTAGTTGGACGTTTTAAGCAATGTTTTTTAGGAGGTCAATAGGCACGAGTGGTGCCACAAGGATGGCATTGTGATTATGTTTTGGATTGCACTGTTAAAGATATCTGTGATCATGTTTTGGGAAATCTTCGTTATCTTTCTGTTATATTAACTAAAGGAACAAGTAAAGCTATAAGCTTTTGTAAATAAGTATTTTATATAAATCCAAATGTACATCAATTTAAAAGCGACTTTTGGTGTCGTTCGCCATAATATATCTTGTGCTGTTTGATCTTGAAGTACATGGCCCGGTTCCTTATTCCGCCTGCGATCCTTTTGTGGGTGTTACAGATTGGTATCAAGAGCCAAGGTTAGAGAGAAACCAGGTCAAAATGTTTTGTGGATATAACCGTTTTCAAACATTGAAAATACAAAAGGGTTTTAGGGGGTATTCATAACAAATTGTTGCATTAGTCGGTTAGACATATTTATTAACATGGCATAATTGATATACGTGTTCTATTAATAATTTAGTATATAAGGATATAGTCTTATATATATTCTCTCATAAGTTATTCCTGCTGTTCACAGAAGTCATGTCAGCTGATTCCGCGGTTACCTATACCTTCTGTTCATTGAGGCACGATTTCCTGGGTATTCCTATGCGGATCCTTATGGTATGCTGCCGACAGTTGTTGAGCAGGCACCACGTTCTCCTGAGTAAGCACCTTGAGGACCATGTCCAGTATACATTCGGTGGCCTGCGCATCCTGGAGGATTTCGTGCCAGCTGAGGATGAGGCACCTGCACCTCTACTACCACCATTCTTTTTATCTCTACGTATTCGACCCCCTCATACTAGAGCAGCCATAAAGCAGATGAGAGCTGCAGCACCATCCACCTATCATTCACTACTCCCATCAGGGACCCCACCATTGTTATCTATACCTCTACCATCTACTAGCCGAACATAGATGTTTCCCGACGGCTGACACCGCCGCCCAGAAGGTACTATACTTATACTCCAAGACCTCGAGGATGTGAGGTTGGAGAGAGTTATGCTGCTGCTGCTACGAGACATCCAGGATCCACTATAAAGACCAGACTCCGAGATACTGAGAGGAGGATGATGACCGCCTTAGAGTTGGTCAACAGGAGGGTCACTTACCAGGTAGATGTTTGCACTAGAGAGAGTCCGAGTTTACGCACACGACACTCACGATTCCAGAAAGGATCGTGCAGCTGTGAGAGCCTGAGATTGAGGTATGAGGATGAGAGAGACTTGCTTCCCGAAGCAGAGGAGTATGGGACTGTCAGGCTTTGGCTAGTCTGAAGCTCACTGCAGGGCATTAGAGGCACGAGTTACAATATTAGAGACTGAGGTGCATCGCTACGAGTGGCAGCGTCAGGCTACAGATGATCTTGCTGTTGAGCATATCATGTGTACCCAGGCCTTGGAGGCTGGAGCACGCATTGACACATTGGAGGACACTCGTTAGCCGTTCCTAGACTTTGGTTAGGATTGTATTAACTATGCAGTCTGATACAGTTTTTGGGTTACTCCAGCTAGCAGTGCATATAGATCTTTGTTTTGGTTAGCTATCCTGTTTAGATCCTTTTGTTCTGATAGCTATCTGTCTAGCCTACTAAGTATTACGGGGTTAACTCCCCCAAAAACCCCCCCCCCTCGGCTAGTAGGGCTCTATGTTGCTTTACACTTTCTAATCCTAGCGATAGGGAATACGTTTTACTAAACAATTTCTAGTATTATTTTCCAAGTATATATGGAAAGGATGGATTATGTTTTAATGAATCGAATTTTTTTTGAAAATAAATGTCGATTTGTTAAATTTCAATACTGTTGTGTATTTCACTGTGTGATGTGATCTTGTTTTATTTATTAGGTATACGTCAAGTTATAGTTAAGATTTTTGAAATCTAACGGATATTATGTTTTCTTGTAATTTAAGAAAATTGGCACCAGACGAGGAAGGCCCACGAGGTTAAACCCAGGTACAACTCCCCCACCAGTCACAGACCCTACTACCACCACTTCGGTCACCAGTGCCCAACTTCAGGCCTCGTTGACGACGAGGCTGTTCACTTCGTGTTTCGGCCGCACGTGCTATACGACCTGAATTGGGAGATAGCATTACCTCGGGAACCTGGTCTGTGAGAAGGAGTATAGAAACGCACTGTTCGGGGAGTGCACTATCAAGACTTCATGAAATGTTCCAACCTTATTCTTTCAGGGGTTACAGCAGGACGTGGTCGACTTGCCCCAGGTTGTTGAGAGGATGGGAAAAAACCGGTGTATGTTTCACATAAGTATTGCAACGTGGTGATCCAAAGTCGAAGTTTGCACTTGTACTCTTCTGGGAATTTCCTAACATGGTGGAATCACATGGTTTGGACAGTGTAATGAGGTTTGCTTATGCAATGACTATGGACTGACTTGAAAAAGAAGATGACCACTAAATATTGTCGAGGAAATGAAATCCAGAAGATTGAGCAGAAAATGTGGAACTAAGCTACAAGGCACGTTGTAGAAGCCTACAACCAAAGCTTCAGGTGCTTCTTTGCTATGTGACCGGCTGTTTCCTGAAGAGACTGCCAAAATTGAAAAGGTATGTCGGTGGGATGCCGACTGATTACCAAGTGTCGTTGCATCGAGCGAAAACCATGCAGGAGGCTATTGAGATGGCGAACTGCATGATGGATCAGGAGAAAAATAACACTTTTGCTGAGAGACAGCAGAAAACAAGAGGAAGTTTGAAAGCCACTCCTCGATATAACCAAAACAACAACAACAAAAGGCAGAACACAGGCAGGGGCTTAGATGCTGCCGGGAACGGCTGACAAGAATCGTATGAAGACTAAACCTCATGTACCAAGTGTAACTATCAACCATTACGGTCTTGTAACCAACATGCACTAACGCAAGAAGCTTGGGCCACCTGACAAGGATGTAGTAGCGGCCTGCAACTGAAAATAACAAACAACAACAACCGCAAAGACAATAACCAACAACAAAACTCACGGCCAATAACAACACAACAAAACAAACCGACAACAAACAATTACAACAATTCGTAACAACAACAACCAGAGCCCAAGGGAAAAATACAATGCCATCGTGTGCTCTTTGAGCTATGGGGCTTAGGAACTTCAAGAAGGACTGCCCCCAGTGGATGACAGAAGCAGGGAAATGGTAACGCTCTGTTGTAGCCAGGGCTTATGCAGTAGGCGTTACGGCGCAAACCCAAACAACAATGTTGTGACGGGGTACGGTTTTTCTCCTAAATAACCCGTTGTGCTTCCATTTTATTTGATACTGCTGGAGTGGATAGAAGATTTTGTGTATAATTAATTTCGTACCTGGAGTAATATAATCCCCCACTACCTTTAGATCCTGGTTATAAGTTGAATTAGCTGATGGTAGGATATTTGGGTAACTACGTATTACTGGGTAGCACGTTTAAATTTTCTGAACCCTCCGTTCATGTTGGACCTAATGGCCTGTAGAATGGGTACTTATGACTTCTAATTGGCATGGAACTGGTTGACGAATACCTAGCGTAATTGACTGTGCTCAGAAGATCGTTCGAATTCCCTTTTGGGGGCCGTAAATCTTAATTTTATATGAGACGAAAGTAGAAATAAAGCGGACTCGGATTTAAACATCATCTCGTTGCACCAAGGCCCAGAAGTATCTGCTACAAGGATGGTCACTCTTTTTGGCACATATTACCATCAAGGAGACTGGAGACAAGCGAAGAAGAAAGCAAACTGCCAAGACTGTACGGGATCGTCCAAACATTTTTCCGAAAGTATTTTCCCGAGGACTTGCCAGGGTCTTCCACCTACCAGACAAGTTGGATGGAATTTCACATCGATCTAGTAACTGTGTGCGCTGCCCACGGTAGCATGGGCACTTTCGATTGGCCCCATCAGAAATGAAAGAATTGGCTGATCAACTACAAGAGCTTTCCGACAAAGGCTTTATAAGACCTAGTTCGTCACCATGGGGAGCTCTATTCTATTCGTCAAGAAGAAAGATGGATCGTTACGAATGGGCATTAGAATATTCGGGAACTAAACAAACTACGGTGACGAACCGTTATCCGCTACTAAGAATTGATGAACTTATTTGACAACTTCGGGTCGCGTGTCTCTCGATGATCGACCTAAGGCCAGGTTATCACAATTGAGGGGTCAAGAGGAGGGAAGAATCCTCGCAGACTGCCTCAGAACTCGATTTGGACATTTTATGAATTCCAAGTTATTCCGTTTGTCTTGACCAAGCCACCTGCTGTATGTTTATGGACCACGTGAAATCGAGGTAGCAAACCTTATCTGGACATAATTCTTTAATTGTCTTAATTGATTGATATTTTGATCTATTCCAAGAGCAAGCAAGAGCACGAAGGCACTTTGGAAGATAATATTAGAGTTGTTGAAGAAAGGGAGTTGTATGCAATTTTCCAAGTGTGAATTTGGATTCCCAAAGTACAATTTCTCGGTCACGTGATTGATAATAAGGCATTCATGGGATCCAGCCAGAACGAATCCGTTTATAAAGTGGGGCATCTCCTAAGACACCACGGAGATGTCAAGGTTTTAAGGTCTTGCTGTTGTATTATCGACGATTCATTGAAGGGTTTTCCAAGATCGCCCAAACCATTGAAAAAGCTTACTCAAAAGAAGGTCAAGTTTGCGTGGGGTGACACAAATAAGAAGCATCTTCAAGGGCGTTCCTGTTATTGAAGCAGAAGTTGTGTATGGGCACCAATTCCGGTTTACCCGAAGGAAGTGCAGATTTCTATCGTTATACTGCGATGCTTCGATCAAGGGTTTGGCAGCTGTGTTATTGCACAGGGAAAGGTTATTTCTTATGAGTCACGGCCAGTGGTAAAAGATCCTGAGTAAGAACTATACTACTCCTGAATCTGGCACTTGGAGCCTGTAGGTTCTCTCTAAAGATTTGGAGGCACTAATTGTATGGTACCAAGTTGTACGGTGTTCACTGATCATAGAGTTTACATCATATTCTTAATCAGAAGGAATGAACATTGAGGACAACGCGATCGGTTCTAGAGTTGCTAGTGTTTTATTGATTGCGATATTCGTTCATCAACCTAGGGGGAAGGCAATGTCGTTGCTGTGCTCTTGAGCAGGGAAAGAACGGGAACACCGTTTAGCGTTCGCGCTTTAGTTATGATATAGCTTGGATCTTCCTAAGCAAATCTTGAATGCTCAGACTAAACACGGAAACGAGAGAACATCAAGAATGAGGATGTCGGAGGTATGCTAATTAAAAATGCTAAATTTCCAGAGGTACTTAGAATGAAAAAGTTGGAACCTCGTACGGATGGAACCCTATGCATCAATGGAGCGGTGGTTGGTTACCTTGTTATGACGTTGCGGACTGTGAATCATGCACGATAGGTCCTCAAATCGAAGTATTCTATCATCAGGTCGAGAAAATGTTATCAAGCGTAAGAAGTTATTTTGGTGCCCAATATGAAAAGCTGATATCGCCACCTATGTTAGCAGTGCTTGAACCTTTGCTAAGGTCAAGGCCGACATCAGAGGCAATCGGGTTTGTTGGTACAAACAGTGATACCTTTATGGAAGTGGGTGGATAATATTACGATAGATTTGTCACAAAGCTTCTAAGTATCACAAAGGGTATGGACCCATCTTGGGTAATCGTTGACCCATCTTACAAAGTCCGCAATCTTTATACCCATGAAAGAAAAACGACCCTATGGAGAAACTAGCGAGATATGTATCCTAAAGGATGTAAGTAACAAGGCATGGCATAGTATACGGTCTCAATTATTTGTGATCAGTGACCCTAGGTTCGCATCCAAATTTTGAATGTCACATCAGGAAAGCTTTGCTAACAAGTTTAGATATGAGTCGGATATCCTCGCAAAACTGCCGGACCAAAGCGATGAGAACCATTCAAACTCTCGAAGATATGCTTAGAGATTGTGTGATCGACTTTGGAAAATGGTTGGTTAAACATTGCCCATTGGTTGAGTTATCATACAAAACAGTTATCATGCTAGCATAAGGCTGCACACTTTGAGGCACTTTTTACGGTAGAAAATGTCGTTCGCATGTTTGTTGGGCTTGAGGTGGAGAAGTTTCAAACTCACCGGTCCAGAGATATTACAAGATCCGACTGAGAAAATCATTCCAGTTAAGCCAAGGATGAACCGCTGTGTAGGCAAAAGTGCTCGCTGATGAGCGTTAGCCGATCGGATTTTGAGGTTAGAGATAAAGTGATGCTCAAGGTTTCGCCTTGGAAAGGGGTAGTACATTTTGGCAAACGAGGGAAATTAAATCCCAGGTTTGTTGGACCCTTCAAGGTAATAAAAAAGGTTGGAGACGTTGCATACAAGCTCGAGCTTCCTGAGGAGCTGAGCAGAGTTCATATCATTCACGGTTTTTGTCCAACGTAAAAACGAAGTGTCCTGCGACGAACCCTTAAGCCGTTCGTTGGTATGGACTTCATTTTGATGACAAGCTTTAGTTTGTCGAGGAACCTATAGAGATCTCAAATCGTAAAGTTAAACGGTTGAAGCGAAGCCGTATCCCGTTAGTCAAGGTTCGATGGAACTCCAAGAGAGGTCCAGAGTTTACATGGGAACGCGAAGATCAATTCCGGAAGAAATACCCACATCTGTTCTCAAAGACCGGGCCGTCGTCAAGTGCTGCGTCTTAAGCCTTGAGGACAAGGCTCATTTAACAGGGGAAGACTATAACACCTCGTGTTTTAGGTCATTGTATGACAATATTTAATCCATTAGTTATTTTTAGGGTTTTACGCGTTTGCTTTTAAATCATAATCGTTAAGCTCGCGTAAACTGAAAATGATCATACAATGTAAACGGGCATTAAACGATTAAATGTTTACATCAAACAAGTGTTATAACTGGGATTGTTATAAGGAAATTAAATAACTTTGTTCATCTTATTTTTATTGGCCTAGTAAAATGGCTTACGTTTCACGTTCAAATGCGTTAGCCCTTCTTGAAGTTCCAAAACCTAACTACGCCTAAACAAATACCCACGATTATACCCAATACTCAAATTAATAATATAAACACATACATATGAGTATGTGGCCGAATTTTTGATGATAGGACAAGAATTATCCCTTGTCCTATACTATCTCGATAATTTAAGAAACGATCTAGAGGAAAAAACCACTCTCGTATCCCCATGGTCAACTAGACTATTTAACTTGGAGCAAAGGGTTAGAAAGTAACCATGGTTAGGTTAATAAGATATTTTTACTATATATTCATACATGCACTCTTCCCCTTCTTAAACACTTCACAAAAATCTCCAAAAAAATCCTCTCTTTGTTCTCTTATAGCTACGGCAAAAGCCATCTAATCAAACCATATAATTTTCATACAACCTATACCAAAAAAAAATAAAAAAAAACCCCTTTTTTTTTTTAACAAAACACATCAATCCTAAGGTATACTAAAGTGTTTTCAAGCCTTGGATCATCATTTGCAAGTATTAAGGAAGAAAAGGGAAGATTAGGGTTTCAAACCTAATCTAGGGTTTATAAGCTTGAAAGCTTTGGTTTTGAGTCTAAGCACGGGTTTTCGCATTTATTTCTCTCTCTTACAATCCTAAGGTCTTCCTAATTCCTTCATACTTTTTATTATCATTATTTTATGTGTAATATGTTAAATATGGCTATAATCACCACTAAGGACTTTTTAATATGTAAAATGAGTTATTATTTATGTTTATGATTTTATGCACTTATTCTTATGTCATATGGTCATATATATCATGGAAAAGTGAAAATAAAAGTATGTTAACATATGGTTTAAGTATAAACATGTTTAGGTTAAATTAGCTTTTGTAAGGGTTTTCTTAATCTTCACATGTCGAAAATAATGAAAGTAAATTGTTTTAACGTGTTTAATCATGGTACAATTAAAAATCTATGGACTCATGGACATTAATATAAGTATCACATTCTGTTACATATGGTTATTAGGTGTTTTTAAAGTAATATACTAAATTAAATAATACATAAAAAAGGTTTTTATCACATTTTGGAAAATAATATCTTAGGGGCTGTTTGTAATTCGAAAAATTACATATATGTTTTTGATTTTTTAAATACTACACTGTCACCAAGGATCGATGGGCTCATTACACGAACTCGAAAACCAATTATAACGAAAGAAGATACGCCTTTTCAAGTTTAGATAGGTTAATCACTTTTATAAAAACTATTTTTTTATAAAAGTTACTATTCATTACAGCAAACTTTTTCATTTTTAAAAATCAAATATATGATTACTTTTAATTACGAGATCATACTCGACAAGAATCGCTAAAAACGGAACTTACGAAATCAAACTATGACATTTTCGATAATTAACAGTTTATAAAAGAAATTTTATAATACTATGAACTGTAAAAGTTACTTTCATCAGTAGACCACACCTTTATAAAATATAATACATCTTTTAATAACCAAAGAAGTCCTCGAAGGGGAATCACAAATCGGGATTAAACGAATAATTTATTACGATTAAAGTTTAGATAATTAAAACTAAAAACGAGTATATAGCTTGTTGTGACTAGTAAAACACTATTCATCGCAGAAATCAAAACCTTGAAAATGTAATATTTTTGATCACTCGTCTTAATACGAAGGACCGTGAACGTCAGAAACGCGAGCTACGGACTTAAAAAAACGACCAAATTAGGTTCATTTTTACGAAAGTATATTTTATAAACGTATTTTTTTCACTTTATAAATATTATTTTACTAAAAGATTTGTGAGTGGTTTTGCTATATAGACTTTGAGTGGTTATCAAAGTGCTATAATACTATGGAGTTTCATAATGAGGCTCTTCGTGATGGCGTATCGACGAGTGTTGGATTTACGATTTAAGTGTCCTAACTCTAGTACGACATGTCATGACCTCTTTAATTATGATAGCCTCGTCCGAACGATAGTACGATGTAACAACTATAAGATTAAAATTCAATGTTATTATTAAATTACTCAGTACTTATACGACCTTATTACAATAGGTTTGCTCTCTATCGTTCTTGCGTGATGGTTTTATATGTTATTCATTGGACTATCTGTACTAAGGTGGTTCATAGCCCCACTTTTTACGTTTTACTGATTTTACTATTAATTCCGAGGGTGAAAAACTGCTTTGTTTTTAGAAATTTAGACGCAAGTGTTTTAAATATAATGGATTTATGTGTTTTGCCTAAGTAGCGATAACCCTCCTGAAGCCCATTATCATGAACTTGTCATTGCATAGGATGTAGTTGTAATTGCTTATCGTGAGCGCGCATTTATCAATAGTTTCATTATTGCGATTACCTCCCGTTTGGGGGATTGCCTATCACCTGGGATTACGAACGTTGACCATGTCGGACTTAGATGTTGCGGGTTACAACATCTGTACGGGCAAAATAACTGCTAAAATAGCAAAATACAGGTTGAGCTTCAGTGTCATGAGCTTAGTGCAACAGTAATCTGGTTTTGTAATTGTTGGCATCTGTTGTAACATCACGGGAAAGTCTTGCGGTCCTGCATAATTTAAATACATAAACCTATGAATTCACCAACAATTTTGTTGACGTTTTAAGCAATGTTTTCAGGAGGTCAATAGGCACGAGGTGCCAAGGATGCATTGGATTATGTTTTGGATTGCACTGTTAAAGATATATGTGCATCATGTTTTGGGAAATCTATGTTATCTTTTGTAATACTTAAACGTAGAACAACTAAGCTATAGCTTTTGTTATAGTATTTATTTTTAAATCCAATGTATCAATTTAACCGACCTTTTGTGTCGTTTTTATATATTCTTGTGCTTGTTGATCTTGAGTAACATTGCCGGATTCCTTTATTCCGCTGCGACCCATATTGGGGGTGGTACAAAGTGTGTCATTTGTGAAAGAAATGATGTTTGTTCAAATCATGAGGTTTTTGAAAGACTTTCTATTTTTAGAAAGGAATTTGTTGAAAAGAAACGTATTTTTGGAAAGGTAATTATTTAAAAATCTAGTAAATTGCGTTTTAAGCAAAAAAAGGTTATGTGCAATATAAGGCTTAGATTTTTATAAAAACTTAAGGTAAAGCAAATAATTAAGTAATTAATAAATAAATAAATAAAATATATTTTTTATAGATGAATAGTAAAAACGAATTTAAAAAGGATAAGGGGAAAGAAAATAAAAAAAGAGTTTTAAAAGGAAACAAACCCTAATTAGATATTATCTATAATTAATTGGGGCCTATAAATACAAAATAAATCCCATAACACTCCTCCCCTATTGCTCGACCGATCCAGAGAGAAAAAAAGAGAAGAAAATTTTTAGGGTTTAAGGTATTTTCTAATTCTTTGTTTAATTCTAGTTTTTATTTTCATTCTTGTAATCTAAGTATGATGGATTAGGTTTAATCATGAAAATAAATTAGGGTTTTAAATTTTTTGGAGTTTATACTTTAATGATGATTGTTTGATCATTGGTTCAATTGGTTTTGTGATTTAATCATGCGTTAGGGTCTAGATCGCCCGAATTAGTTGTTTAATTCACTGCAGAAAATTAGCCAGTTTTGTAACGGTCATAACACAATCATAAATTATCAAATAAACAATTTACAACATACTGGAGATAACCTCAGAGAGTCTACTTTCCCGCAAAGTTGGTCTCGTGAGTTTTTATGGTCGGGAAGTGGGTTAAAAGGTCTTTACAAAATCAGTGTGTAAAACTGTGACGAATTTCAGTTTTGGTTTTGATTTTTCTAAAACTACTTAGACATCTAGTTAGAGGCTCAAAATCACATGGAAGTTATTTTATATATTGTGTGTGACTCCTGAATTTTTGCTAAGTAGGTTATGAAGTTTAAGTGGGTTATCTAAAGTCATATTTTTAGGGGGTCAGATTCTGGCCGAATTCTGGACACTTTGGATTAATGAATTTCTAAAGGGTATTTATAAAAGGTAATGACTTTGGGAGAGGTAGGAGAGGTTCATAAGACATATATGTAGCATGGTGAATTTTGGTTAGAATTAAGGAAGTGTTTAAGTGGTGCGTTTAGAGCGCGTAAGTGAGTATAAAATTCTGCTCTAATCTAGAAAATTTAAAGTGTGGTATTGAAGTATAAATGGCATATATAAGAGTTGGAAAAGAGTGAAATCAAGTATAGAACTATGGTAGATAGCTTAGATATCCATCATAGTTGAGGTTACACCATATTGGGTTGAATGCCTAATTGATGGTAGCTTATTGTGTGCTTAATTGTTTAGATTATCCGTGAAGTATTTGTGAAGCTTTTGTTGAAATCGTCTGGGAAGCTAAGCATCAGGTGAGTTTCATAGCCCCTTTTTCTTATGTTTTCTTGGGGTAAAAATGATGCTATGAGTTTAAATGTTTTAGTTACTGTGATAATGTGTTTTAAATGATGCATGGGCTATACGTGACTATTGTATGTTATGTGCTACTTGCTATTGTTGTAGATCATGGGACACGTTCTGTTCCCTTGTTTGTTGTGCTTGAGCATGACCGTCTCAAGGCATTGATGGATTGTTAGTAGTGAGCGTGACCGTCTCATTACAGTGGATTGTTAGTAGTGAATGTGACCGTCTCATTACTGTGGATAATGGATAGTGAGCGTGATTGTCTCATTATTATACGTTTTGATTTTATGTTTGTGATGATTGAGCATGAACGTCTCAATGTGGATTGATGTGATTGCATGTTAGCTTGTATGATAGTACGTTGTATGTCCTGCTATGTTATGTTTTATTTATCACAGTAATTGGATTTAAAGGTTTGTTTTGCGTGTCTTAAACCTATGACTCTCACCAACCATTGTGTTGACGGTTTTAAGCATCATTTTCAGGTGAGCTTAATGGTGCTAAGATAGAGCGTAGTGGCTATAAGAGACCGTAGGATGCTTGGAGTTTATTTATGCTTTCTGTTTTGAATAATTGCGTTTGCATGAATTGTTTGGATTATGTTTTGCATGTCATTTATTGACGAGACCTCTTTCTCATTAATAAAGACACCATTAGGTTTTGGGTATTGTTATGACACTTTGTGTCTTTGCTTTACTTTAGTATTCATTTTAGTATTCTCTATATAGACACCATGTGTTGTGATGATATCCATTCTTGTTTACGCCTCGCGTTTCCGCCTTGGCGGGGTGTGACAGATTGCTATCAGAGCCTTTGGTTATAGAGAACTAGGTGGTTGAGCCTAGACTATAGCTTAAGGGTCCCTCATATAGTTGCATTTTAGGGCATAAGTGTTTGTGTACGTATATACCGTATGTTCCCGCTACCTAAAAGCTTTGAAATTCTTTCTATTTTGAATTACTACTATATAATATGAAATATATACTTTTTCATTATGGGGATCTAATAGTATATACCCCTTTGTTATTGTTTTAGTCATGTCTTCCCCTACCCCTAGGAGATATCGTTGGGAGATTGTTTACCTCACTGGACCCGCGGAGTTGGGTGACTTTTGAGAGAGAAAAAGTCAAACCCAAGCGAGGCCCAACATAAGTTTATTTCGTTTTCTACCTTGATGCGTTGCTATAATCGAGGATTGCTTTTATATTTTGGGTCACAATAAGATTTCACCACCTAAAGATGCTGAGACACCTGTTGAATCACCCATTCCAGCAGCGAGCGGAGCGACGGCGGAGAGAGCGCGTCTTCATTAGTCAAAGATCTCATCACCGGTTAGGTCAACTTACATCACCACCCACGACATCACCTTGAATAACCTTAAATTTTATAAACTAGTTTCCCGGAAAACCAAATTAGAGTGTAATTAGAGTAGCAGAAGCATGGTGAGCCCATAACCCTCAGGTCCCAGGATATCCTTCATGATTATGTCCAGGTTCGTCATCAAGGGTCTTCTAAACAAGATACAAGAACTCAAGGGAAAACCACCATATTAGATCTATGTCGTTTACAGTTTTTTAGAATCCAACCACCAGATGTATGAATAAAGACGCTTGTCAAATTTTACTATGTAAATTATATAGACAAGTTATTTTATAACAGTGGTATACCATTATACACTCGTGTTTCCATAATACCAATTTTGTATTTGTCTACCATATATCCTGTAATATGATGACTCATATCTTTATCCATCCGATTTTCTCAAACCTTTGTACCTAGAAACACTAAAGCCTCCTATTAAATCACTCATTCCATGATCTCCGTATTCTAAAATTTTCCGTTATATCCTGCAACGTAATAACAAGGAAACACACAAGAATCTATACAATGTCAAATGATTTCAATACCACTAGGTATGAAAGTTTTGACAAAGACTTGTGATAGCATTCTTATTCGATGTTGACTTTTAAAGGTTAATGGATAACGATTCTTTACGATCAGAGTGGCGCAGCGGAAGTGTGGTAGGCCCATAACCCACAGGTTCCATAAATCGAAGTATTCCATCCACCTAGGTTCTGACAAGATATATCAGGATCTGGAGAAATTCTATTGGCTGTCATCAAGAGGTGTGGTCTTGGAAATAAGTAGACGTGTGAAAGGAGGCAATTATAATTATGGTGCGCAACATAATTATAAATGCATCACACACAGGACTGTTACTTGATCAGCCTACAGTAAAGATCAAATTCATTGCCACATTACTATCATCTATTCCCAAACAATACCACTACAACTTTCAACTAAATCTCAGGATGAGATTTCTTTAAGGGGTGGAGACTATAACAATCGGAAATTTTCATCAATGTAATTTCCACATCTATTGCATAACTAAAGTTAACAAGCTCACGCAACCTATCTATGGCAATCCTATCTACATATATGTCAATCAAACATCATAATATGTCAAGTTAATATCTTAATATCATTTTTACAAAGTACGTATACTCCATTATAATGAACCATTTGCAACGTTAATATCAAGACAGGCTTTAAACCCGTTATTCGTATACCTCTAAACCCCAAATTCATGAAAGTTAAGTAACTACAGTGATGCAACAAGCTACTAAAGCATATATAAAAGTAATATAATATCTCATTTGAATATACTTTCCCTCCAAAATAAGGTATAAGTCCTTTAAAGCTTAATGTACAAGTCATTAATGCACGATATCCAAAATAGCCATTTTACCTCCGTTTTCCTAAGAAACTTGTACAATCCATCAAGTACAAGTTACAAGCAAGTAATGCACTTCATTTACATTCTATATTCATTCTCAATTCATGAAATTACAAGAAATCCAAGTTAGAAACCCTAAACCGAGCTAGTTTCTAAACCGAGACTCGTTTATTAATTTTTATCCATTTTAAACCTCAACCACTACCCAAATAAGTTATAATAACATAAATTACAACATTATAAAATCACATTCCATCATTACATCATCATTTCAATAACAACATACAATAATTAAACCTAGAAAACCAAAAACAAAGCCTAATTTTAAACCATGACTCGTTTACTCATTTTTACCCATTTTAAACACAAACCACTAATCAAATCTTGTTGTAAACCCTTAATATAAGTCTTGTAATCCTTAACCTATCATTATTAATCCAATGTACTCGAAAAACAAGCAAGAAAACCCTATACGTGCCCTAATTTGGACATTCGACCCGTTTACTCATTTTCACCCATTTTAAACCCGAACCACCTATCAATTCTTGTTAATAATCCTTAATACAAGTCTTGTGAACATATATCTATCATTATATCACAAGAGTACACAAAATGCAAGCTTAAAAACTCAATTCGAGCCCTAACCAACCCGCGACCCTATTCTTTGCATTTTGACCCATTTTGAAAGTTACTCTTGCACTCAAGCACCTTGGTGACCATGCTACTTCTCTTCTAAGCAGCTTACAAAGCTACTTGATGCAAAAAAAAAAGGGGGAAGGAAAAAAGGGCATTCCTTGGCTAGAAAAACAACCACATCACCTCCCTTGGTCCCTAAGTATGTCGCGGCTACAAACCACCACAAACACCCTCCACATCAACCTATCTACCACCATAGCTTCACCACATCATCCCTATAGACTTCACAACTCAGCTAGAACAAAAATATGACACCACATCCCCTCTCCTTGGCCTCCAAGGCTTGTTCGACTATAAATAGGGGCGCATAACCCTCATTCTAACTCATCCCCCACTTCTTCCTCTATAACCCATCATAGCAACATATCTCTGCTCAAATAAGTCTCTAATAAGTCCCAAGAATAATAATCAAGAGAAGGATTGAAGCCTTGAAGCCCCTCAAAGAAGAAAAACTAGGCGTACAAAGCGTTTTCTACCATTTCCGACCTGTTTTCCTCCATTGTTGATCTTTAAAGCACAAACCCAGTTCTATGAATCTTCATGATTAACCTGCTCCTACACTCTTAAATAATCATAAGATCCCAAAAGGTACTCTTGTTAAAGTTTAAAACTCAAAAAAAAAACAGGGAGTCAATGTTTGGTGAAAGGTTGGATAACTCAAAAAACCATGGTGTTTTCTCTCTCTTTTGATCCAAAAGTGCACCCGAAACCCTAATTTTGTATTTTTCTTAAATCAATTCATTATAAAGGTTAAATGTTTTGTTAAAAATCTATATCTATTTCAAAGTTTAAACAAATGTTAATATATAACACTTTATTAAGTCTTGAAGGAATTAATTAAAAACCTACGCGTTTTCGTTATTTAACCCTAAAATGACCCGTTTTGATTTTCTGCTTAATGAATCGTTATTTCAAACTTTTGTTACATTAAAACTTCTCATTTTAGCTTATACTAACAATCTATAACCTGCAAATATCATTTGAAGTCCTAAAATAAGTTTGCATGGCGTTTTAGACTTGTTTTGCGAAAAGTAATTACCATGCAGGATGTATATATCGTAACGTTCTAAAACTTATAACTAAAAGGAACTGAAAATGTTTATTTTTATTAAAGTTATAACTATAGGGGTCCTATTATGTCACTTTCCAAAGTACAAGGTTTACTTTGTACATCTTTTAAACTAGAAGGAACCAAACTCGTAAAAGAGAAACTCTAAGGGTATATTTTGCCATTCTTCCATTCTAAAGTCTAAAATGAAACATTTTGAAAAAGTATACAAAATTGTTAAAAATCTTATAAGACTTAACTTTAATTAACGCTTGTACGTGCTTATCATTTTCTAGTTAATGAGTCAAAACGCTTTAAAAACCGATTATGTTATAAACTATTATAAAATTCATCATCGATGTGCTTTTAAAAAATTAGCTTCCTGAAGTCTATATCAGTACCACAATACTTAAGGATGAGCTTCCATATAAGGGTTTCATCTTGGTATACGTCTGACTAAGTTGTTGGGTTACAAATTTAAATTGCCCTAGCTCCTTAAATCGTTTTACTGAATGACCTCTGAATTATGATGGCCCGAACGGTGATACAATAATTCCAAACTATCCAATCAAACTCATAACAATATTAAACTATTAAAACCAAAGTTCTAGAGTACAATCTTCCTAAGACTTGACATATTTACTCAGGTTGCGTAACGTGGCTGTTTACTATCATCTTGCTATATGAACCTTCCCTGTAAAGATTGTGATAAAGTCGTCAGCTTTCATTTTAGAATATTTATTACCACCACCTATCAGGTGAAGTTCATAACCTGCTCTTTACTTTATTTACAATTTGTAAAACACCCGCGAGGGGGATACATGCTTGTTACAAACTCTTTTACATACTCGTTTATCTTATAACAATGTGATTACTTTTCAAAGACTTGGTGAAGTTCATAACCTCGCCTTTACTTATTTACATGTTTTATAAACCCGCGAGGGGGATACATGCTTGTTTACAAACTCTTTACAACAGCATTAGTATCTTATAACAATGTGATTAACTTTCAAGACTTATGAAGTTCATAACCACCTAGCCTTTACTTATATACTGTTTAGATACACCTCCACTCGGCAAATGGGGTGATACATGCCTTGTTACAAACTCTGAACTCTTTTTATACATACTCGATTAACTTATAACAATGTGGATAACTTTCAACAGTACTTAATGAATTCATAACCCAACATTACACTCTTTATTGATACTTTATAAACATGTGATACCTTATATACACCATGAATGCCAGTGTTTATCCAACTGTAAGCTTAATCCAGATATATTATTACCTAAGTAGCCTCCAGTTGCCATTATTCCATAACATGAATCATTAATTACTTGCTTGCGAGTGAGCACGAATATTGTGAAAAGGATCTATTAGGGTTGTACGGCACCCTTGGTAAAAACCCAATTCATAAGTGTAGCCAAACAAACTATAGTTGACCTAATGGGGTAACCTTGTAAGTTACCTTTTCCATGGTGACATAGATCTCCCAAAACCAATGTCACTACAGTAATTTTCCCTGTTACGTATTGATGACATAGAGCTATAGGTGCAATATTAATAGTTACCATTTTTCCATAATAATTATATTCATTGCAATAATACCATTATGAGACTTGCATTCTACTGTTCTCCATAATAAAGATGTTCTCCATGATAATGGTTGTTGTTCCATAATAATTGTGCTCATGGCAAATGATACACTATAATTTGTATTCCAAACTAATTACCAAAAACCAAGAATTTTCACTCAACCTTTTGTATTGATCCTTTTTTAGCATGTTTTATCTCAGGTAATTGACAACTTATGGCATGGAGTGGGCATGGACTTGAAGATGCAAACCTTGTTATTCATTCAACATTTTATGTTTCTAGAGTTTTAGTACCTGCTTTGTAAAACTCAAATTTTAAATGAAATGATAACGTATCTTTTAAAAATGACACGTATGAGATCGATTTTCTATTTTGTGTGTCTGTGATTCATGAGTAATACCCAAGATTAGCCTTCACTCCGCTGCTATATTATCAAAATAGGGGTGTTACATAATGCATTATAATCGTTGTATATTATAGTTTAACTTGGTGTGTAAAAGTTTTTTTTTTCATTTTTCTTAGTTCATTATAATAATAATCCTATTACATCTTAACATTTTGTTTAATATATACTTATTTAAATAAAAAAAAAAAAAAAAACTATATTTTTAATCCTAGGGAATAGGTTTAGGTTTAGGTTTAGGGATAGGGTTTTAGGTTAGGGTTTAGGGTTTAGGGTTTAGGGTTTAGGGTTAAGGATTAGGATCTGGAAATTAGGTTTAGGTTAGGGTATAGGGTTTAAAATTTAGTATAATGAAAGATATTTTAAACATAGTGTGTATAGATAATACTAGTGCATTATAGTATTAATCCTAATGCATTATAATCCTTATATATTATAGTTTAACTTGGTGTGTATAAGTTTTTTTTTCATTTTTCTTAGTGCATTATAGTAATAATCCTAGTGCATTAAAGATTAAGTACTACTACATTTATAGTTTAAATTCTAGTGCATCCTAGTGCATTATAATTTATGTTCTACTACATTATAACATTAATCATTATACAGTATAATCCTTGTTCATAATATTTTAAATTGGTGAGTAAAAGGTTTTTTCATTTTTCCTATTGCATTATATTTATAATCTTGCTGCATCTTCACATTTGTTCAATGTATAACTTAATATCATAGGTTTAATCATAGCGCATTATAGATATGTTCTACTACATTATAGTTTTAGGTGTACTGCATTATAGCTTTAATTGTAGTGCATTATATCATTAATCCTACTACATTACAATGCATTGTCTCTTTAGGACCTTAATAAATACTGCATTAAAGCTGCTCCAAAGAAACAAGCTTCTCAGCCTAGAATATTTGGGTTGAGATCAAGTACTCCAAAATAAATACTTGGAATACTTTTTCTAATATTTTTTATTTTTTAACAACATTTCAATTGTAAAAACAGCATGTTCATGAATACAGATCAAAATGTACATGAGATATGCTTTTTTTTTTGTGGGAATTGAGATAACTCCCTACCCGCATATACTTTTATTTATAGTACATTAAATTTTTCACTTCTAGTGCATTTATAGTTTTAATTGTCTATTGCATTATATTTTTTATTCTTGGAGAATTAATACTTTAATTCTAGTGCATTATATGCATTAGTCCTAAGTATAATAATAGTTAAACATTAGTATATAGAGATGGACTTTTTAAACGTAGTGCGTATAAATAATACTAGTGCATTATAGTATTAATCCTAATGCATTATAATCCTTGTATATTATAGTTTAACTTGGTGTGTAAAAGTTTTTTATTTCATTTTTCTTAGTGCATTATAGTAATAATCCTATTGCATCTTAACATTTTGTTCAATATATAACTTATAACTATAGGTTTAATCCTAGTTCATTAAAGTTTATGTTCCACTACATTTATAGTTTAAATTCTAGTGCATCCTAGTGCATTATAGTTTATGTTCTACTACATTATAACATTAATCATAGTACATTATAATCCTTGTTCATAATATTTTAAATTGGTGAGTAAAAGGTTTTTTTCATTTTTCTTAGTGCATTATACTTATAATCCTACTGCATCTTTACATTTATTCAATGTATAACTTTATATCATAGGTTTAATCCTAGTGCATTATAGATATGTTCTACTACATTATAGTTTTACGTGTACTGCATTATAGCTTTAATCGTAGTGCATTATATCATTAATCATACTGCATTACAGTGCATTGTCTTTTTAGGACCTTAATAAATACTGCATTAAAGCTGCTCTAAAGCAGCAAGCTTCTCAGCCTAGAAGATCTGGGTTGAGATCAAGTACTTTAAAATATATACTTTGAATGTTTTTTTTCTAATAATGTTCATTTTTAACAACATTTCAATTGTAAAAATATGTTACAGAATACAGATCATAAATTCAAAAGTTGCTTTGTTTTTAGTGAGATTGCAGATATATTCCTTCTGCATTATACTTTTATTTCTAGTACATTAAATTTTCACTTCTAGTGCATTATTGTTTATTTTCTACTACATTATAGTTTTTGTTCTTAGTGAATTATACTTTTAATTCTAGTACATTATAGCATTAGTCCTAGTGCAACCTTGATCATAGTACATTATAATCATTGTTCATAATATTTTAAATTGGTGAGTAAAAGGTTTTTTTCATTTTTCCTAGTGCATTATACTTATAATCCTACTGCATCTTCATATTGATTAAAAAAAAAAAAAAAAAAAAAAAAAAAAAAAAAAAAAAAAAAAAAAAAAAATATATAACTTAATATCATAGGTTTAATCCTAGCGCATTATAGATATGTTCTACTACATTATAGTTTTAGGTGTACTGCATTATAGCTTTAATCGTAGTGCATTATATCATTAATCCTACTGCATTACAGTGCATTGTCTCTTTTGGACCTTAATAAATACTGCATTAAAGCTGCTCCAAAGCAATAAGCTTCTTAGCCTAGAAGATCTGGGTTGAGATCAAGTACTCCAAAATAAATACTTTGAATATTTTTTTCTAATATTTTTCATTTTTTAACAACATTTCAATTGTAAAAAAAATGTTATAGAATACAGATCATAAATGCAAAAGTTGCTTTGTTTTTAGTGGGATTGCAGAGATATTCCTACTGCATTATACTTTTATTTCTAGTACATTATAGTTTCACTCCTAGTGCATTATAGTTTATTTTCTACTACATTATAGTTTTTGTTCTTAGTGAATTATACTTTTAATTCTAGTGCATTATAGCATTAGTCCTAGTACATTATGGTTTAAATTTAGTATTAAAGATGATTTTTAAATGTAGTGTGTATAAATAATACTAAGTATTATAGTATTAATCCTAATGTATTATAATCCTTGTATATTATAGTTTAACTTGGTGTGTAAAAGTTTTTTTTTCATTTTTCTTAGGGTTTACTATAAAAATTAAATTTTACACAAGTTTTCCCGCCAAAAAAACTCTTTTTTTAACTATGAAGGTTTAGGGTTTATGGTTTAGGTTTAGGGTTTAGGGTTTACGGTTTAAAGTTTAGGGTTTAGGGTTTAAGGTTTAGTGTTTAGGGTTTCGGGTTTAGGGTTTATAGTTTAGGATTTTGGGTTTAGGGTTTAGGGTTTACTATAAAAGTTAAATTTTATTCAAGTTTTCCCGCAAAAAAAAACTCTATTTTTTTTACTATGAAGGTTTAGGGTTTAGGGTTTAGGGTTTAGGGTGTAGGGTTTAGGATTTACGGTTTAGGGTTTACTATAAAAATTAAATTTTACACAAGTTTTCCCGCCAAAAAAACTCCTTTTTTAACTATGAAGGTTTAGGTTTTATGGTTTAGGGTTTAGGTTTTAGGGTTTTAGGGTTTAGGGTTTAGGATTTAGGGTTTACTACAAAAATTAAATTTTACTCAAGTTTTCCCGCCAAAAAACTCCTTATTTTAACTATGAAGGTTTAGAGTTTTTGGTTTAGGGTTTATGGTTTAGGGTTTAGGGTTTAGAGTTTAGGATTTAGGATTTAGGGTTTAGGGTTTACAATAAAAATTAAATTTTACTCAAGTTTTCCTTCCTAAAAACTCTTTTTTAACTATGAAGGTTTAGGGTTTAGGGTTTAGGGTTTAGGGTTTAGGATTTATGGTTTAGGGTTTAGCGTTTACTATAAAAAATAAATTTTACACAAGTTTAGGGTTTAGGGTTTAAAGTTTAGGGTATTGGGTTTAAAGTTTTGGGTTTAGGGTTTATTGTTTAGGATTTTGGGTTTAGGGTTTACTATAAAAGTTAAATTTTATTCAAGTTTTCCCACCAAAAATATCTGTTTTTTTACTATGAAGGTTTAGGGTTTACGGTTTATGGTTTTAGGTTTAGGTTTTAGGTTTTAGGGTTTAGGGTTTAGTTTTAGGGTTTAGGGTTTAGGATTTACATTTTAAGGTTTAGGGTTTACTATAGAAACTAAAATTTACACAAGTTTTCCCGCCAAAAAAACTCTTTTTTAACTATGAATGTTTAGGGTTTATGGTTTAGATTTAGGGTTTAGGGTTTAAGGTTTTTGGTTTAGGGTTTAGGGTTTACTATAAAAATTAAATTATACATAAGTTTTCCTGGTAAATATTTTTTTTCTAACTATTAAGTTTTAGGAATTCTGGTTTGGGTTTTGGGTTTAGGGTTTAGGGTTTAGGGTTTAGTTTTTAGGGTTTAGGGTTTAGGTTTTAGGGTTTAGGGTTTAGGGTTTTGGGTTTAAGGTTTAGGGTTTAGGGTTTAGGGCTTAGGTTTTAGTGTTTAGAGTGTATGGTTTAAGGTTTAGGGACTAGGGTTTAGGGTTTAGGGTTTAGGATTTAGGGTTTAGGGTTTAGGGTTTACTATATAAATTAAATTTTACACAAGTTTTCCAGCCAAAAAGACCCTTTTTTTAACTATGAAGGTTTAGCGTTGATTGTTTAGGTTTAGGGTTTAAGGTTTTGGGTTTATGGTTTAAGGTTTAGGGTATAGGATTTAAGGTTTTGGGTTTACGGTTTATGGTTTGG
>BQNB010036485.1:0-50088 GCA_026074375.1 Tanacetum coccineum | reverse complement strand
GAAACTTATTTTTTGCTATTTAAAAATTAGTTGTACAAGTTATGGTTATTGTTGCTAAGTTGATATGTGCTATTGATTACAAAATGAACTGATTTTGCTATTTAAAAAGTACTCATTCATGATTTTATAGCGTGCGTGTAAGTTATGATCATGGATTATGCGTTTATAACCGCCGTTAATTTAAGAATAAAATCATTTTCCAGCTTTATAAATGAAGTTTTTTTTATTTCATTAAATTGTTGGAGCTTGAAGCTATGGTTTATGTTCTGTTTCCTTTATTAATGCCATGTTTTTTGTATTTTTAGATTGTTGTGAGTGTGGTTATGTTTTAAGTATATGAGATGGGGTGTATTACGTTTGATGTTTGGAGTCTCTTTTATGTTTTTTTGATGTAGTTTAGCTTTATTTTTGCAGGCTGACGCCACAGTTTATGCTCCACAAGATATTTATACACGTTTCAGATTTTTGAGGAATGGTGATTGTTTGGTTGTTTGAGTGGTTTAGAGATGAAGATAAAAGTCTGGTTCTCATTTCATTGGCTCACGTATGTTATTTAGGTATTATTCTGACTTTAAATGCTATTATTGGATTCATGTATTTGTGTTTATGAATGTGTTAGTTTAAATTTTATGATAAGTATGATATATATTTGTGGGTTTGTGTTGCTGCTAATTTTTGGTGTCTCATATTTGATGCTTGATATGCGGAAGTAGCTTCTGATTTTATAACCTGTATATGGGGTTAGCTAAGAATTTTTGATTTCTTCTTTGTTGCTTGATTTCAGAGGCTACGTCTAAGTTATGGTTGCTAAACTAATAAGTGCTGTTAATTAATAAAGAAATTGATTTTTTGATTTAAAATCGGCTACTTTTATATTTATTTACTGCCGCATACTTTTTATAGCGTCGCAAACCGTAAACCTACCACTCCGCAAACCGTAAACCAGGGACGTAACCACGGGGTTCCTGCGCACCCGTGGGAACCCCATGTTTTTTTTTGATGTAGTGGTAATTTTTGAAAAAAACAGCGATTTTTTCTTAATGTATTTTAAATGCGTCTGATCCATCAAAATGTGTTTCTGGTGTTATTTAGTTTGTATACTTACAAATAAAAAATAAACATAAAATTAAGTAAAAGCTCAATTTGACAATGTAAAATGAAGCTCATTGAAACTGATTTGCGTAATCGATGGGCGATGATTATTTTCAAGGTGCTTTAACTTGTACTATAGAGAAGGAAGAACCTATTAATGTTAAAATGAGGGTGTATGTAAGCGTTTTTTGCTATGGAAGAATACAGGATCTCTGATTAGAAGGTAATATGTTATATATTTATTGTTTATAAGAATTCTTCGATTTTATTCAATTCTTAGCTCTATTATATTATAGTTCAAAAAAAATTTGCACCCAGCCATATTTGATCCTGGTTTTGTCCCTGCCGTAAACCTGCCAATCTGATTCCCATATTTGATGCTTGATATGCGGAAGTAACTTCTAATTTTATAACTTGTATTTAGGGTTAGATAAGAATTTTTTATTTCTTGATTGTTGCATGATTTCGGAGGCTCTGTCTAAGTTATGGTTATGGTTGCTAAACTAATTAGTGTCGTTAATGAATAAACAAACTTGATTTTTTGATTTAAAATCGGCATCTTTTAAATTTATTTACTATTGCATACTTTTATAGCGCCGCAAACCGTAAACCTGCCAATCTGATTCCCACCTCATCAGCTAGCGTATGGTATTTAGGTACTATTCTGAATTTGTATGTTATTATTAGATTAATGTATTTGTGTTTGTTTTTGTGTTACTTTAAATTCGTGATAAGTATTATATGTATATTTGTGGGTTTGTGTTGCTGGTATATTTTGATGTTTGATATTTGATGCTTGATATGTGGATGTAACTTCTCATTTTATAAGCTTTGTATAAGGTGAGCTAAGAACTTTTGATTTCTTGATTGTTGCGTGATTTCATAAGTTGTGTATAAGTTATGATTGTGGTTGCTAAATTAATAAGCGGCATTAATTAATATATGAAACTGAATTTCCGATTTGAACTCTGTTGTTTTTAAATTTATTTAGTGTTGTATGATTTTATATTCGTGTTTCTTTGGGGTGTAATGATGTTTTGATTTTTTTGGCTGTGTAAAATAGTAGGATGGCTTACTCCGAAATTCTCTTAGCTTAGCAACCATTATTATTTTAGGTAATTTGGGCGTGATCATCTTTCATTTTTACCTTTTTGGCATTGATGTGTCATCGTTGGGTATAGGTAATTATATTATCAAGTTTTACTATATATATTTTGCCGACTTTACCTATTAACTAACACTAACGGACAGTGTACCCTATCGATTATAGGTTTGTTGGTAAGTAGGGTGTTGATCACTAAGAGTGAGCGTTAATACTTTAATTTACTAGTATTCTAGTTATCTATGTTAGTATTAATTAATCCTAATTAAACCTAAACTAACGCAAAGAGGGAGGGTTTCAGCTTGAGAGACTGGCATGAGTTTTGGTTTAATCTAAACTAGATAAGACAATTAACACACACAATCAGATAAACAAACAATAAAGAAGTGATCAAGCACGTATATAAGGAAAGCATATCAACCAAGTTTAATTAAATAAGATGTATGAATTCTTTATTCGTGCAATGATTGTACTACATTCGTTGGTGCTATATCATTCCTAAGTTAGGTAGTACTTCTCCTTAAACTCTAGGTTTATATTACGGTCGATCCTGTCACAATCAACCAAACCCGCATAAAGCTTACATCGTTAATTATAATCTGTCTAGGTGACAATATTGGTATCCATATTAAAACCTAGCTCATTGAGGCTTTACCAACTTATTGCTTAATGGTTATCTATATACGGTGGTCTACAATCCATTGAACTACCCAAATGAAAAAGAATGTTATTTGTAATCCTAAGATACCTTAGTCTACCATTCACTTAACCAAAAGGTCGAACCAGTACTTTATTTGTAATCCTATTAATCCAAATACATAAATAAATTGTATGTAGTATCTATCTCAGACTCTAGTCTACAGCCCAAATAACGGTTAAGTTACAACGCTTTATTTGTAATCGTAGATCCATTTGAATGATAGATGAAAACATAATCAAGCTATAAACGGGTATGAAGTGATAAACATAATTAACATGCAACGAAAGAGTAAACAATCAACATAAAAAAATCAAAACATCAAATTATCATAAACATGGCTAATACCTATAGGTATTAGCCCATAGTCATTGTAACAATACACAGTATCATAGACGAACGATTACGGTAAAGAAAACATTACGCTAAACGAATGCTTATAGCGGAGTATATTAATTACAAGAGTTTTCCTATTGAATTGATGCACTTGCAGGACCTTCTTGGCTTCTAAAATCGTCTGAGAATCGTACTTGATGGTTATAAGCTTCCATTTCATGTTGAAAACCAAATGTTAGGTTTTCTTTATATAGGCTCTGAAATCAGGTCGATACGCCGTATTAGAGTAGTCCAATATGGCGTATTGGGGGTCTTCAGCGTAGGCTTTTCGATTATAATATTATGGAATAATCTTTAACCGGTATTTAAATACGGCGTATTGAGGTCTTTGGATGTGGCGTATTGGAAGTAAAACGTGTTTGTCTTGAGTGTTGACCAAAGTTTCATAACCAGCGTATCTGCAAATGTGGATACGACGTATTCTTCAAAGTCAGGCAATGGTCTTGAATTCGTCTAAGTCTTAGGATACGAAGTATTTGTCTAGAATGATATGTCGTATTTATCAGATTTGGTAGATTTTCTCGAACTTCTTCATTTATGCTCCAAAACACGTTCTTTTCTCCATCATTTGCCAATTTCTCGATAATAACTGAAATTTATAAAGATAAGCAATTAAGTATCAATTCATATATAAAATTTGAAGATTAAAGAATCGTTGATAATCTTCTAGGACAGTTTAAGCCATCTAGGATATAATAACATTGATAACATATTTTGCATAGCGGAATTAACACATAAAGAACAATGTTATGAACAAGGTTTTACCAAACATTCCAAGCCCCAATATTATTTGATCAGAATAATACGGTTACATCAATGAACTGTAACAGGAATCATAAGATCCTTGAGGCTAAACCTAACATATGGTGTCTACATCTCTACGCCTAGAATATACACACACACGTTTAGGTACAGGAACTCACGAATTGTACAACTAAACCTAATGACCTATATCTCTTTATATACTAGAGATATTAGGTTTACAGGAAACATAAAAACAATATAATTAGGAAACAATATCTTCCTAATACTTATCAATATAATGAGATCTTCTAGAATCTTCAGCTTAGTAGAATTTTAGCTTTGACATGTAGATCCCTCATGTTTCCTCTTTGTTTCATTCTTAATTGATTGTTTTGTATGATCAAATCAATAAACCTAACAATCTTCCCCTATTTGATTATCACAAAACATCAAATAAGTTCTTGAATGAAACTTCTCCTTAAACCATGCTATACCACCAAGGATCTATAAGTTGCAAATCATCTTTGTAACGCCTTCTTCCCCTTTTGTCATAATCCAATAGGGGACTAAAGTATGCAACTTTGATTTTGACAACCACAAACCACTATCACACTTCTAATCCAGCCTTCCAACAACTCAAATTACCCTCCATGATGCGCCTTAAGATAAATGAACTTGAGCAATAGAAACTTAAACTAGGAGTAGTAATAATGACTAGCAATAGTAAAAACCTTCACCTTATGTGGTGCATGTAAATGGTTAAATATTTTAACAATAAGCTTCCCTTGAAACCCATATGTTAACCATTTCTTGAATCTTTAATTCTGTAGACTCTATGTAATGATCACTGATGAAGAAAACTAAGTATAACGAACTTGATGCTGAAGTAGAATAACCCAAACTTATGTCTTATATCTTGTACTATCTATGTGACGTCAAACTCATACCAAGACCAAAGTATAAGTAGATGGCAACCTCTTGACAAAATCCTCATCTTCAATGAGACATTGACAACAACAACGTAACTCCTTATAGTGATAGCAAATGTGCGCATTGAGCACCATAAGTTTGTAAATCACATACCTTTTCTAGATTTTTCAAGTCTTCGTCACATCGTTTCTAAGCACGAACAAGTTATCTTTAAACGTTGTAAGCCTTTTAAGATATGATAAGAACACGAACTCAAGTAATTCTACTTTACTGTCAAATAAGTGATAAACAATCATCTTCGTAATCAATTAATCCAAGAAATACGAGCCTTGAAACTAGTTAAGAACATGTAAAACCAAAACCAAAACCAAACAGTAGAAACCAAAAACAAACAAACTTGGTTTTCTGTTCCGTTCGACATCTGTGTGTGTGTACGGTCTGATATAGATCAAAACGGGTAGTAGTAACTGCTTTCCAATAGTAGTACTAAAATACAACGAGCAGTATAAACTTTCTTCAGGCAATATTAATTTTCCATACCTGCTCGAATCACAAAAACTTGGGTAAACAAGCTGCTCTAATCTTCCTTGTATCAGTAGTAACACTTAACTCATCAAACTGCTTCCAATAATACAACAACAGTATTAACGATCAAAAGATAAGACTAGCAGTACTAATAAATTCAAACCCATACTTAGCAACACTTTATCTGTCACAAAACTGTCGCTAATCTGTTACAAAGTTGTCGCTAATCTGTTACTACATAGCATTCTCATTCCTCCCATAGCATTTAGTGATGCTTAATCTGTCACTAATCTGTCGCTAATGTGTCCCTAATCTTTATTCTCCTTCCTCCGAAAGCTGTTAGCAACGCTTTTTCTGTCACTAAAGTGTCACTGATTTGCATTCTCCTTCCTCCCATTCTATTGGTGACACTTTTTAGTGTCAATAATCTGTCACAAGTATGTCACTATTCTTTATTCTCTTGGCAGTGTTAACAATACAAACGAGCAGAAACAATTTCCTTATGGCAGTAGTAAATTTCTTATGATAGTACTAACATATACTTACTACTATTACACATGATCACAAACAATCTGCTACTTCACACGTTTTTACACAAAGCACACAAAATCCATGAACAACGACATCATCATCATGAATCACCACGAAGCAGCCAATCAATCCAAAAGTAATGACAACATTATAGCAGCAACAAGTGTAACCATGCCCAAGTAAGTTGTAATCAAACCTGGCAGTAGTAAACACCAACCTTCGATCCCAAGCTAACAGTACCAAGTGTACATGAGCAGTATTTTGACAACGAACAAGCAGTACTATCTTGTGTTGCCAGTAACCACAGTCGACCAAAGCTTGTTCCTTAGCAGTAGACTTAGTCGATCTAAAAAGAAGTAGAGTTGCTTACTTGTAATTATTAATCGATCGACAAAGAGACCTTTACTGCTCAAACATAATCACTACAACCTCTTGCTTCATTGTACCATCAGTCGGCCTTCTCAAGTAGCCATGCTCGTCGAAACCCTAAAGAAGTAAAGTTACTTCTTTTGCTGCTTCTTTTTCATACTAAGAAACGATCAAACCCTAAATGAATTAGGGTTTTCTTTCTGCTTCTTGAATCTCCTTGCTGCTATAATAACATCTTGATGTCGAGTTTTATTAAAGTTTTGGGTAACCCTAAATCTTGTCACCAATTGAATAAATCATACATTCGGTACAAAATAAGAAAACATATATGTACCAACCAGATTGTATGAAGTTAGCACATCATCTTAAATCTTTCTGTTAGCACGTCTAGAATGAGATCATGTAGCTTCCAAGAAATCAAACCAAACCAATACAATCTTGGTTTTGAATACACAAATAAACGATTTCCTATTTTTGTCAGATTAGGGTTTGCCAAAAACCCTAACTCCACCAAATTCGTCAATTAACCAAAAAAAATCTGTCTCTTCTTTTTCTTCAAAAACACGACACAAAAACAACCTTGTATCCTAGATATCACGAGCCCACTGGCTCTGATACCAATTGTGAAGATTAAAGAATTATTGATAATCTTCTAAGACCGTTTAAGCCATCTAGGATATAATAACATTGATAACATATTTTGCACAGCAGAATTAACACATAAAGAACAATGTTATGAACAAGGTTTTACCAAACATTCCAAGCCCCAATATTATTTGATCAGAATAATACGGTTACATCAATGAACTGTAACAGGAATCATAAGATCCTTGAGGCTAAACCTAACATATAGCGTCTACATCTCTACGCTTAGAATACACACACACATGTTTAGGTACAGGAACTCACGAATTGTACACCTAAACCTAATGACCTATGTCTCTTTATATACTAGAGATATTAGGTTTACAGGAAACATAAAAACAATATAATTAGGAAACAATATCTTTCTAATACTTATCAATATAATGAGATCTTCCATAATCTTTAGCTTAATAGAATTTTAGCTTTGACATGTAGATCCCTCATGTTTCCTCTTTGTTTCATTCTTAATTAATTGTTTTGTATGATCAAATCAATTAACCCAACATAAAATAATATAAAATGAGCAATAGATGAGATAAATGATGCCAATAATGTGACGTTATATGATGTCATCAGGCATGTGTAAAATAGTAGGATGTTTGAGCTAGACATTTTTCCTTAGAAAGCATTGTTATTGCAGGCAAGAGGATAAGTTTATGTAATTTGTGGTCATTCGGTTTTGGTATGCTATGCACAAGTTGTCATTATGGTTGCCAAAGTTGTGAAAATTATATATTTTGGGTGCATAATGATCTTTTGATTTATTTTTATTTTTTTGGGCATAAGATGCTTGAGTTTGCTATTTTCTTGACTTCGTTATATAATTTTGTGTAATGTGTGTGACCTATTGTCATAATTGTTGTTTTTAAAGCGTTTAGGGCTATAAATACGTTGCTGTGAAGTTTGTTGCTCTGTGGGGTTTTGCATGAGTTGTTGATTTGTTTGTTAAAAATGACAGGAATTAAGTTGCATTTATATGTTTGCATTGTTATATGAATTTCATTGTTCTCTAAAGTTTATGTGTTACTTTAGTATTCTTTGTTTGACTGTTTAATGTGTCCACAATATGTTTTTTTCTGCCATTACATAGTTGTGTTGTTGTATCGAGTGGGATTGAATAGAGAAATATAGAGACAATGTTATATATGCATCATGCGCAATGGTTTACAAAACTAACTATGTGTAAATTTTTGAATGCCAATACCTTCAATTATGATCACTTTCATCTTTAGTAGCAACGATATATATGAAGTGAAACATGTATATTTTGGGTACAACTAGTAATGGATTTTTTTGTTTTTGAGTTAAGGTATACGGGATACGGAAACTGGAAATTGTAACCTTACTTTGAGGAGAATGAAAAAATTAATATTAAGTTCTTTCGTCATGCTTGGAATGGGATTTCGTTACAAATTCGTTTGGCCATCTAAACAGAGTCCTACGAAGTTATAGCTGAAGTTCGTCTCTAATAAGTTATAGATGCCTTAGTTGAGGCAAAATTTTCCCGTTGGCTTGAGATGAAGTATCCAACCATGTGTCTTTGGATTAATTAAAACGATGCAAATTAAAAACTAGGATTAAATTTTTAGACAGATATTCTTAAATATAACGTCCTGAATTTTTTTATAGGTTTGATTATTGACTCAAATTCTGTTTTAAAATATTCGTTGTTTGTGGTGAGTGTCCTTTTCGTTGTTCGTCCTAGATTACTCGAACGAGTTCGCACAGATAAGTGTCCATATGACATGGGTTTTTGTGTACACATGTTGTGTCTCTTAATAGATTGCTTTGAGAATTTATAATCCTAAAGTGTTATGTGGCACACAACTTGAACATCTGATGTTTTTTATTTATGTCCATATTCCTTTAATGTCTTGAATCGATGACACCAATGCAGGCTACTAATTTTTAGGTTTATTGATGTTGTCCGCACATATAAACGAAATATTCTCAGCTATTTGCTTCCAATATGTTCAATGCTAGATTAGGCAGGACGCTTGGAGGTGTGAAAAATGCACTTTATTGTATCCAGGGCAAATAAAAGGACCGAGGATGAGGAAGAAGTTCGTGAAATTATTGGTTTAATGGGAAGGGGATTTGGGATTCTATTTTGGGGCTAAACAGAAAACTATATCCAATCTCGGTTAGATTTTGATTGCTATATATCTTAATTTAGAATTTGTTCTTTGTAGTTTGCGATCAGCGCGAGTCATTATACTTACACTTGTACTGATTTTTAACAAGTTTTTTTCTTTAGTATTCAGTATATCTGATGACATCAAATAAAGTCTATTTTATAGCATCATTTACCCCACGTTATTAACCTATTTTGTATAGTTATTGCAAAGAATTGTTACTTAATCGTTTATATTTGAGAATTGCAGTAATTATGGAGTAATTGGTGAAAGTTAGCAAAAGGCGCGCATTCTGGAGCTTAAAAGAATATATTTTGAAGATTACTATTCTGAAGACCAATACGCCGTATCCATCAAAGAAGATACGGCGTATCCGTGCCTGCACTCACCAAAGACCACAGAAGGATAAAAATCAATACGCCGTATCCAGAGAGACTCAATACGCCATATTCAAGATACAGTATTTAAATATTCTAGAAGATATCAAGCGTGGTCCCTACTCCAAGAAATCCCAATACGCCGTATCCAACACTTGGATATGCCGTATCCAACCGACTTCCAGACCTTATAAATAGAAAACTTAAAAACGAGTTTTCAGTGTGCTAAATCATATTCTCGATACCTAAACCATAAAAGTCGATTTTCAGAGGAGAAAAAGAGCAGAAGAGGTCGAGCAAAGTTAATAATTCCATAGAAGACATCGTGTAATTCCATATACTTTAGTAATCATTTAGTTTTTGGTATCATTCGTTAAATCGGTTAGTTTACCTTGGCTAAATAATTGCTTTTGTATTTATTATGACGTTTGAAGGCTAATATAGCCATTATTATGAAGATCTGAATGTTTGGTATTTGTTTATCTTGATTTCTTTATTTATCGTTGTATGCTTGTTTATGTTTATCAATTTATACTTGTTTACGCGCTTTTGTATGCGACCTATCATTCAACTGGATCTAGTGAAACGAACCAAGTAGATCTAGAGTCCGGGATAGCTCTTCATATAGTGATTTATACATCTAGAATTATAGTTACACAAATATTTTCCTTCTAAGTCTCTGTCTAAGATACGCTTCGGGCTTAACTAGTTAATTAGATATTGCCAATGGTTTATTGATCGTGTTGACTAGCAGGTGACCTAGATAATTCAACAAGTAACGTTCTGATTCCATTGGATAGTTGGACAAGTGGACTACTAGTATATAAATTGCCATTAAGCGGTAAGTGGGTAAAGTCTCTATGAGCTAGGGTTTAACAAGATCACAATTGCTTTAATCCCTAAGATAGATTATAATCAGCAAATAAGGATGCTTTATGCTGATGCTTTAATTGTGACCGAATTATTGTGTCTAGGTCTTAGGATGATGTAACGCCTAAGTCTTAAGAATGATATGCCACCTCGAGAGAAGAAATCATTGCACTAAATAAACAAACCAACTTTCTAATCGGATTAATAATGGTTAATACAATTTTCTTATATAAGGTTCGACCGCTCTTTTATCTTTTGTTAATTAGCTTGCGTGGGTAAAAGTACCTTGAATTGATTGTAGTCACCAACCAAACCATGTCAGTCTCTCAAGCTGAAAACCCCCCTCATCATTAGATTAGGTCTAACTTAGGTCTTGCATAATTAGATTAATTTAGGTTTAACTTAGATAACTAAAATACTAATAGATTAGATATTAAAGCTCTCGCTCTTAGTGATCGACACCCTACTTACCAACGAAGCTACATCTGACCGGGTATACTGCCCTTTAAAGTGTTGTTTTTAGGTATAGTCGGCATAAAATAAATAGTAAAACTTGATATATAAATAACACCTACACAACGACACATCAATATCCAATAAATCTTCAGAAGACATACTAATGTTGGGGTAACTACACATAATCAAACTGTATTTTTATGTCTGTTAAAGAAAGAGGTCTACGAGTCTCATATTATAGACACAAAAGCCATACCAAAGACTTTGATCGATTGCTTTTGTTGAACGTTGCATACATAATTTCAAGATTCAGCTGCGAAGTGACAAAGAAATGGCAGAGAATGTTAGATCGTAATGTTGGGGTTCGGTAAATACACACAGTTTGATGTCATACAAAGCGATGGATTCCCAGAACACTTCTTCAAGTTTACAACATATAACGATCTTCCACTATAGGCTGATGTTACCACTGCTATACTCACAGGTAGTCTCAACTGGCATTAACGATGCACAATACATATATCAGTGTAATTTCGTAATATATCAACAGACTATATCTGCTGCATGCAACAGATCAATGGGCCACTTATCACATGAGATTCTACAAGGAGCCGGATTGTAAAGAAGGCCATTGATATTCAATATTTGAAGTAAGCTCATCTATGTACCTTATAGTATAAGTGGTATCACTATACCAGCCACCATATGGAACGAAATAGTGGTAGCTTTAGTTGTGGAGAAAAGAAACAGGTGATAATCGCAGCTCGAAGAGGAATGACATCACATTTAAAAGAAATATCGACATTTATTGAAAACATGTCATCATGAGTGTATTTAGGTGTATTTCCATCTGTTAGACTTGACTTTTAAAATTTTAGGTTATTCATTGTATATTATTTTCTCAGCTTCTTTATTTTTTGTTGTGTTTGTGTTGAGAGGATTTTTTCCATTTTGAAATTATAAAATTGTAACATTGAGACTACAATTGTAGAATATTAGGATTCGCAGCAACACACGACCGCATAATAGCTCGTTTGATATATCTATACTATTATTTCATACAGCTTGAGTCCCGGCCTAAAATAACGTCTCATAGGATTTATGAATCATCTTAGTTTGTCCGTACCTGCATACACCGAGCAGCGGTTAAGGGTAAAAATATAACTAAAAATTTTAAGTCCCTACGTAACTCCTTTGGAAAACCACATGTCCCGACCTTTTTGGTTTAGCAAGTCCCGTCTTAAAAGTTTACTCCCGTCTTAAAAACGGTTTTTTTCTTAGTGTCCGTTTTTTTTTTTTGACTAATTTCTTGCAATATTTGACATATCCATACCTGCACACAATAAACTCAGATACAAGCACATTTTTGCCATTTTTGATCCGTTTTGGGTTTATTTGGGTTATTTTAAGCATAAATAGATATGTGTATTCTACACTTATCAATTCTCTCTGTAATAGTTTAAATCTTTTGTTTTTACATTTTATACGTTTCAATCGTAGTTCATATAATAATTATACGTATGTGTAGGAAGTTGATTTTGATGGTCAGGAGGTGGAAAAGGATGTCGATTATTCAAAGGTAAAGGTTATCAGAGTTCTCACCTCATAAAAAGGTACATGTTTTTATAAAGTATGTTTGTAAATAGATGTTGTTCATATTTAATGTACGTGTTTTGTGTAGGAAATTGAATCTGATGGTCAGCATGAGAAAAAGGATGTCAAAGGTGAAATTGAAATTGCTAGGGCTGCTTTGATACAACAAGAGGTATAGGTTCACGTTTTAATTCCTTTTTTTTATGTTTATAAGAATTATTAAAATAACAACAGGTTTCAGATTGCTTTAATAACTAAAGAGATCGAGTTAGGATTATGGAGTTGGGATGATTTAAATTCAGAAGGTGATGTTGTAGAGGGTGTGCTTGGTGTTGGTGGTGATGGTAGTAATTCTCTAAAAATGATTGATCGCTTATCTAAAAGTGGTGAGGTAAGTTACGCATAGTTATAAATTAAAAATTATATATTTTTTATATTTTTATTTTTATTTGATTTAGGTCGGATCTGATAATGTTGTTCGTGGTTTTAAAGATGTTAAATCTTTATCATCTAAACGGATAAGTGTTTGCAATATTGTTAGTGATAATGATGATATGGTTGCTGATGGTAACAATTCTAAAGTTGGCAAGGTAAATTGTATATCTAATGTTAATGTTACTGTTAATGTTAATGTTAATGTTAATGATTTTTATCTTTATTGATTGTGATAGTTATTGATATTTATAAAATGGTAACTAACTGGTTGTTTATTGAAATAGGTTTGTGTTGCTGATCGTATGGTTTCTGATCCCAAAAAATCTATTGAAAGTGCAACGAAAGGAAAGTATGCAAAATTCAAAAATGGTATTGTTGGTGAGAAAAAAATGTCAGCACAAAAACCTTCAGTTCCTACTAAGAAAGGAAAACATAAAGGAAAGGGGCAAATTGCTGACACAGGAAAGGCAATAGCTGATTGTCATAAGGTTGTGTCTGATATTCTTGCTGATGGTAAAAGTGATGACGTAAGTTGCATAATTTTAGAAACTATATTAAGTTTACAATATATATTAAGTTTTTATTAATAGATAACTTATTTATATTTTTTTATTCATTCAGGTTGAATCATGTGATGTTAAGAAAGGTAAATCCTTATTATTAAAATGGAGAAGGGTTTACAATGTTGTAAGTGATGATGATGAGCTGACGATAACAAGGTTATGTTAACTATTTTTTATATATGTAAGTTTTGTATTATGTTATTTGGGTATATTATGTTAGTATGTTAACTTGTATATTTTGGTTTTTTATGTAATAGGTTTATGTTGCTAATCATGTGGTGAATGATAAGAAGAAATCTATTAAACATGTCACAAAAGGAAAAGCAATAGCTGGTTGTGATAAGGTTTTTTCTGATGTTGTTGCTGATGCTGAAAATTATGTTAAACCGGTTGATTCAACAGTTAAATGTGATAAAGTAAGTTGCATATTATAAGTAAGTACGGTTATAATATAAGTTTGTTATGTTTAATATTTGTTGTTTTTGTTATTCGATTTAGGTTGAATCAGGTGATATATGCTGCTAAAAAAGGTAAATCTTTATCGTTTAAAGGGAGAAGGGTTTTGAAGGGTGTAAGTGTTGATTTGATTGCTGATGATAACAAGGTTATTAAACCGGATGATGGTTTTTTGAAATTTGAAAACGTAAGTTGTGATAATAATGACAAGTGAATTCTTTTATTAACCATTCGTTGTGGAAATTATGTTATTTTATTAACCGTTTTTTATATTGTGATAATAATGACAAGTGAATTTTTTGCTGATTATGTTTTATATATATATATATAATAGGTTGTTGTTGGTAATGAATGTAAATCTTCATCGACAGAGTTGAAAAGTGTTGATGTAGTTTATAAATGTGATAAAGAATATGAAGATGTGCCTAAGAAACACACACCTTCATCGCGAAAATGTAAAATCGTTAATAGATTTGGATGTTAGTATGATGCATGACAAACGAGTTGTAATCTTTGATAACTTTTTTTATGTTTTTTGCAAGTTGTTTAAATAGGTATTAATGAGTCAAATTGTTTTTTTTTTGTTTTTTATTTCATTTTTGATTAATACTTGTGCGTTGGAGTAAAAAAATGTCACACTTGATGTTTTATGTTAGGATTTTTGACATTCTGTTTAGTCGTTGCTGACTAATAAAGATTGATGTTTTATGTTGCTGACTAAATTTGATGTTTTATGTTATGATTTTTGACATTCTGTTTAGTCGTTGTTGACTAATAAATCCGGGTTAACTCGAAAAATATGAATCGGCATGTACTTTAAACCCGGGTTATGCAACCCAGATTAACAGGCACGTAACAAGCTGTCTTGACCGTGTCAATTATTAGTTGTCTTCTTTCTTTTTACACATAGTAGAAAATCCCCAAATTTTTTGATCGAATCTCTTTATTCAAAAATTAAAATGGATAGTTCTTCGATTCAAGAAAATGTTGAAGCCTTGCAACTAATTCCCAACATGGTGTTGAAGAAGAACAAATAGACATCCAAATAATCCCTATTGATGATCATGCAGATGTCTCTGCTACCTTAGAAAGGCTTGGTTTTTACAAAGCTTCTCAGGTAAACTTTGAATTTTCTGGATATCAAATTTAAAGTAACAATCAAGTTGCCAATTTGTTTCCAAAAAAATGATGGGTATAACCCAGTCATTAATTTCATTAAAAATTCTATATTAGTGAAGCCTTTGTCTGTCATCCAGCTGCAATATATGGGTTATATTTGAATGAATATTGGTATAGAGCAAAATATAATGATGAAACAAAATTTATTTTATTCACCACAAAAAATGATTCTTTTGAAATAAAATTTGGTGTTGGTACATTTAGAAGGGTTCGTGGGTTTGAATATCTAGAGAAAGGATTGGAATATGACAATAAACCTACATTTGAAGAAATTAAAAACACGATGCTAGGTGTTGGTTATAGAAAAGGAAATGGACCCAATCAACCACTTGAATCTACCCTTTTGAAAACTGGTTTCTCACCAACTTGGAGGTTGTTGATGGCTTACATCTCAAACAGTTTGGGAGGCAATATTGGATCCAAGGATCAGTTAAATTATATGCATCAGTTAATTGCTCATGGACTCATAAATGGTGTTAAACTAGACTATGGGGGCATAATTTTCAATGACCTTGCTGCAAAGTTGACTAACTCTGTTCGTCATACTTCTCCAGCAGATGCAAGATTTATCTCATTGATTTTGGAGAAAGCGCTGGGTGATAGTTACGTACTTTCTGATGAAATTGGTCTTAAGATTCCAATCATGGGTAATTCAATTTTTAACTTAGACCCAAGTTTATTGGAGGTTCCCATTAGTTCCCATATGGTACGTGTTTGTCAATCTGAGCCGGATTCTGCTGTGGTATCTGAAGATGTTGCTGGTATATTGTTGTGTGATAATGTGTCGGATGGAAGTCCTTCTATTGATACCAATTTGAATGAAATTGTTCAGAAGGTAAAGACAAAGTCGATTAACAGTTTGCTTGATCCAAAATTGAAAGAATCCACCGGTGTTTATGAATATAAAGTTGTCAGCAATTGCTTAAATGAAGAAGTTGTTGCAGACACAGCAGTTGCGATAGGTCATTTTAATATTTTTATATTACTAATTTTATTTTTATTTTTTATTCTTTTAGTAATCTATGTTGTGTTTACTTAGATTATGATTCTGTTCAGTCATACATTTATTTTCTAGGTAGTGGTGATCATAGCTTGAAAGATGATTGTCCTGTCAATTCAAATCAAGTCTGTAATTATTAGAATAATGTTGCATCATTTTAGGAAGAGGTTGTTGGAGACATAGCAGTTGGCACAGGTTATTGTAACATTTTAATATTATTATTTTTATTTTTAGTTTTATAATTTTTTAGTGATCTATGTTTATAATGTTAGTTTATAGGTTGTGTTTACTTAGATTATGATTCTGTTCAGTCATACATTTATTTTCTAGGTAGTGGTGATCAGAGCTTGAAATATGATTGTCCCGTCAATTCAAATCAAGTCTGCAATTATCAGAATAATGTTGCATTATTTCAGGAAGTGGTTGTTGGAGACACAACAATTCCCACAGGTCATTGTAACATTTTAATATTATTATTTTTATTTTTAGGTTTATATTATTTTTGTGATCTAGGTTTATATTGTTTTTGTGATCTGTATGGGTTGTAAAAATTTTAAAAATGTTTTGGTGGGAAAACGGTTATAAATTTTAATCTATTTAAATGTGTGTTCACGACATTTTGTTATTCACGCAATTTCATTTTCTTTCTATTACCCAAAATGCAAACAAAAGATTCTCAAACGGAAATGCATAATTCGAGATGTAAGTATGATTATGAGTGCGTAACGGAAGTTAATCGACTTGAAACCAAGGTTTCAAATAGCGATGCTGAATTTGTGGATGTGGTTGTGCCAGAAAAGGTCACTCTTACTTTCATACGTTTGTTTTACTTATTTGTATCAATGTCGTTCTAACTTCAATATTTTATATTCTATGAAAGTAACTGATTTCGTATCTAAGAAACGCATTCATAGCTTTACGTTCTCGGAATGTCATACTGTTTTACCTCAAATTTAAGACAATCTATGTTCAAAGGAGCTTCACATCGCACCAGTTATTGGTGAATTGATGACGATTAATGAAAAGAACGTTTTGATGATGCCGAAGACTACAAGGTAGACAGTGATCGTTATTGGAATTTTTCCCCAGATAGAATAAGTTTAGATGAAAATGGAATTCATTACGAAAATGATGCTGCTGAGGATGATTTTTCAAGTGTTAAACGTTTAAAAATGAGTCAACATCACCAGTACCATCCACAGAAGCATTGGTTGCTGAAGTTGTCAAGTGTGTTAACGCATCTTTTTCTTCATTGACAGTTGAAATAAAAAATGGTTATTAGCTATTTTTCTGTCAAAAAGAAATAAAGGATGAAGTAAATGAGTTGAAGAAATCTTTGTCGTCAAAATCATCAACGTATGACATTACGAAAAAAGTGATATCTGCTATAGAGCCAGAACTCAAAAATATTAAAGATCATATAACCAAAATCGAGACACTGTCTTTCCCATCGAAAGAATCATTGGTTGCTGAGTTTGTTAAATGTATTGAAACAACTAATTCTTCAGTTTCAAAAGATGTGATGCATTTGATATCGAAACAAAAAGAATTAAGTGATGAGGTACAGCAATTAAGGGATTCTTTATTATGAAAAATATCAACAGAAGATATGAGTAAAGCTGTATTTGCCTTAATCAAACCGGAACTCAAAACTTTCGTTCAGTCTGTTACTGATTCGTATTCGAAAACAAAAGTTAATATTCATGTACCAGAAGATTTCACGATGGTTAGTGAGAGAATGAAACAACATTTTAGATTTTAGATAATATCTTAGATTCTGATACAGAAGTACCATTACTCAGAGACCTGTTCAGTTATCTCCTGAGTTTGCATCATTACCAGCAAAAATCCAGGAGTTATGTTCAACAATGAATGATATTGTCAATTTTAAAGTCGAGATTAGCAATCTTGCTAATAAGACTTAGGAAGAATGTGTCTTCTTTCAAAGAGTTTGTGTGAGTACTTATCTAATCTTCAAATTCTATCATGTTTTTGAATCTTGTAGAAGAAGTTTATTCCAACCAAAACGGAAAGGGAGGAAGATCATGTGATATCGTTTAGATCAAAGAATTATAAAAGGTAAGATTTCAAAAAATAGTCTGAGTGTATGTTGTAGAATGGGTTTTTAGAGATATAATTTTGTGTCTTGCATTTTCATAACAATGAACAATATATAGGACTTTATAGAGTATTCTAGAAATCCATTACTAAATGAACTTGACTTACAGAAATGACTTGTCTAATAACCTTTTGACTATTAATAAAATTTACTTTGACTAGAAACTTTGACAATCATAAATTACATTGACTAACACTCCCCCGCAGTTGGAGCGGGAGGACACCGGACTCTCAAACTGGTGCGGAACTCCTCAAACAATGCTGAAGGCAATCCTTTAGTAAAACTATCCGCATACTGATAACGTGAAGGAACATGAAGAACTCGTACCTGACCGGCGGCAACCAAATCTCGAACAAAATGAATATCAATCCTCTATGTTCGTACGTTGATGATGATTGGATTGGAGATAAAATAGGTACTGCACTGAATTATTACAGTAAACAGCTTTAGCGGAAGACAAAGGAGTAAATCATGATAATGATAAAAGAATCATACAAATGAATAGTGATCATGACTATTATGGAACATACTAATCAATTATTACACGCTAATACTTTTTCATTTTGACGATTGCTAATGGTAAAATCACATATTGAGACCGTAAATAGCCATGGTAATTTTTAATTCCTATTAAAATTTTACACTAAGACCGTATATAAATGAGACCTCTTAATCCCTTGACCGATCACAACGCCAACCGCATCCGCTCACAAGCATCCACCTCTCCCCTTGAAATGGATATAGTGGTCGCCTGGCCAACCATTACATATGAAAAGGTTTTGTGTGTGAGTTTCCCTTTTAATTTTTTTTGTGAGGTATGTTTTTTTTCTAGTTGTGATTGTCTTATTATGAGCATTTACTTTGATGTGTGGTCGTGTAAGAGGAAAAAGTGAAGATGACATATAACTCGTTGGTCAAAAGATTTACTATGTTTACAAGGGTAATAAATAATTATACTATCATGCAAATCGATCACTATCATTTAACTATTCATAGACTAATATTGCACAAGTTTACTATTATCGATCTCATCCTTATCATAATCTCAACTTGGTTCAATCCACCATGAACCAAAATCATTTCCATCGGCATGCTACAAGATAGTAAGCTGCTGATCATGACTCGAAAAACTTTTAAACCACTGCAAAATTCACAACATCATCAATTATCGTTACATCCCCATTTGACTCGTCTTTAGCCCCACTATACTCATCCTACTCATCGTCCTTTTTTTCATCACATTTTTCTCCCTATGCATTTGTCGCTTCACATATAATCCTCGTAACAATCGCTCGGAAACTCATTTTCAAGCTCGTAAATGTCACGGGCTTGATATCTCGACCGTACGTTCACTACCTATAGTTACGCCGGTCAAGATGACATGCATGACGAGTGTTCCCTTTTGTTTATGTGAGTTTGGGGCTAGTGATACGGTCAAAGTAACCCCGAACTGTTGACATGGGTTTCATCGTACGTGTATTGACACATGGCTTACATTTAATGTATCATGTCCTATGTGTCGGTCAACTGATATGTTTTTAGCCGTTGATGTCAAAATAAGACAAATTATCTAAGAGTTTTGTCCCAGTTGGTACACACGTCTTCGAAAAATCTATAAGCTTAACGGAGAAGCAGTTGATGTATATAAGACAAATTTTACTTTATCAAAACGGTTTTGGCCTTAGTTGTGTCATGTGTTCGAGTTTTAGCATGTGCTAACTTTTGTAGGTGCTTTTATGTAATGATAGTGCAAAGCTATCTTTGTGTGGTGATATAATTAATAGGTGCTAGAAGAATATTTTTTAATAAATAAAGACAAGTTTTGTGGAAAAAATGCTTTTGTAAGTTGCATAGTAAGTATGTTTGTCATTGTCATGTGAGAGGTAGATTTTATTTTTCCAATCATGATTTTATTTTTATTATTTTGATGAATTTTTTTGTGTTAGTGATAAATAAATATTGTTGTTGATGTGAATGTGACTCAAGAAGTAATTGAAATGTTTGTTTGGTGTGATACGATTAGTGGGTGTTGCTTTCTATACTACAACAAGACATGCCATTCTCTGATTTTTAATGACATGATTAAAGAAATAGAATATTCATTGTGGAAAATCTTTATTGTATCAAAAATAAGTCATACTAAATTAAGATATGATACTAAGATTGCAAATAGAATATATGATACCAAAATTGCAAATAGAGTTAAGTAATCGTATTTTCCGTTCCAAGTATTCAATGTACAGCTTTTGATGCATAAATTACAAGCCACTGTAGGGCATTCGGGAACCATCTAGCTAGACGAAAAGCTTCAAGGCTTTTGTATGGAACCTCGACCAAGTGGAGAATCATCATGACATTGTATCAAAAATAAGTAATTTGCCATTCAATCACCGTGTAAAGCTCCCTGTTTGTTAGCTTCATGGATAATATTAACCGACCCAACTGATACTCTCGTTATTTTGTCATCGCCTGTTATAATTCAAACGAATAAATTAATTTATAGAAACACTGGCAAAAAGACATTATTTTGGAATATACCGTTGTCTGCCTCATTATTTTGATTTCTAACTACCCTTTGTAACATCAAAAACTGTAAAGTAAGACTATGTTCTTCACCTCAGCTATACGAGTGCCTGACACTTTCCTTTAGCTCTTCGACAGTTTATCTTCTGGCTCAATTTGAGCATACGTTGCTCCAACGTCCACCCCTACATTAACTTCACAAAATATAAATAAAAAATTAGTAACATGCTTTCTCAGATCTGTTATGTCGGTTTACAATCACTTTCTATATGTATGTACTGAAGAAAAATATCATAATACTGTTTGTGAACATAGGAAGCAGTTTCGTGAGACTATCTCTCTGGGAATTAGTTCATGAGTGAGATGAGAATATGAAAAGAAAACAATAAAACTACAAAAAGTTTTAGTAATAATACAGACCATGAGTGATAAGCGATTTAGAGCTGACCAAACCTCTTGTTGCACTGAGCTTGCAACTCATTTTGTTGCATCTTCAGCAAGTCTCCAGTGCTCTGGCAGCTATTCATTTGTTCTTGAAGCCTACCATGTCCAATACGCAGGCTATTTATGATCTCCCTTTCCTTTAAGTATCAACAATCAGAGTTGGTTCAAAACCAATATGCAAACAAAATCAATTGATTCAAATATAACTAAAATAAAAACTCACAGTTCCCGAAAGCTGTAGGATGGCTGGTGGCGAAGAGAGAGCCCCTTTTGCGCTCTGAAACAGCCTGGACTGACACCATCATTCTCAAATACACTCTCTTGTTGCTCAGATTGGGATGCTTGTTCCTGGCGTTCAACATGGGATCGTAGCAGCTCATCCAGTCTCAAGCCGAAACCATTTTGAAGAAGATTGGAGACTCTTCTTCTGTTCGAAAGCTCTCGAAGTTTAGCAGTATCATAATCGCTTTCAAGTTCCATAGTTTGTTGTGACAGATTGAAATGATGAGTCTCCTGACTCCATATCTGACCTATCAATTGGTTACTGGCCACTGCTTTTCAAGTGTTTAGTTTGTCGGTATAGCGGAAGTGCACTCTTTGGTAATCAGAACTCTATGCCTTCTTGGACTGACAGATGTAGACTTTTTGCTGGTAACAAATCTTAAAAGTCTACCTGTCAGCAACGACTTCGCAGCATCATAGCGGTTAACACAACACCGACACATATTTAACAGAAAAATTAAAGTATATAACTTGCAAAATATAAACTAAAAAAATAACATAGATCTAGGCATGAAATACTTCTAACACAATTATTACCCCCTTTTCATCAAAAAATCATCATAAAAATTACTAGATATTTTTTGCATCCTCGAAGACGTTCATAGCTTTAATTTTCAAAATAATAAGACTCTCGATTGCAAGTCATTGTAAAATGAATCAGTAGAATTCATATATAGCTAATATGTTAACGTATAGAATATGTCCAACTGAGGATGGTTACGGATGAGCAAAAATTTGTTTACTGGTCAACCCCAAATAAACACCCCCCTTCCAACAAACTCTGAATTTCTTTTGCCTTCCATTTGAAAGCTTTTATTCAAGTTCAAGAAATCGTAACTGCCAAGATACTTACGATACCGATTTGCGTTGAACGATTTCTAACGCTTGTTCTTCTATAAGGAAACTGACAGTTCCGCTTCCTGGGCATTTGAATGTCTGCACAAAACACAGAAGAAATTTTTTCCCATAAACAGGCATTTACATAAAACTATAGTCATAATACATTAACAGGAAATCAATAAAGTACACACCAATACTGAGTGATAGCCCCATTCCTGTTGGACGCAGACTTTGATAGAATCCTCTACAGTAGTCAACACCATTGCCAAGCGGAGAGCTAAATATCGATCTTCTAACAAATTTACGCCTTTGCAATTATTCAAAGGAAATAATAATTCTAAGGCTAAAAATTCACATTAGATGCGGCTTAAATATGCTTAATAGTAACAATACTATGTGGAAGCCGTTCCCTTAAGACTATATCAAGTGCTTGAATGTTTCTTGAGGATTATCTTGTTGTCTTACCAACTTAAGACAACTTGCGAAAGGATGATCAATGTCTTTTGTCACAACAAATTTCACAGCAAATGAATTTATGTGTGTCTAATTGTAAACCACCGGCGGGTTGTTAATTACTAAGATTCAAGAAGTTAAAAAAGATTAAAGTTGGAAGCCAAAAGCAACTATACCCGTCTTTTTTCAGGACAGACATGACAAAACTCTTTGTTTTCGAAAAGGCAATGGCCAGCAGCAATTTCCACTTGTATTTCCATCATAAGTAAATCGTGATTACCCAAATGAGAAGCTTGTACTGCTCGATTAAGCATTTCATTATATGTTTGCATTTTGTTTTTGAGGTCACTTACGGAGTCAATGGTCACTCATTTCAAACCAGTTATCAAATGTTAACAAATTATGACATACTTGTTCTATAAATAAAGTATCGTAATGTCATAACAAACTTACACTACTACACGACTTATGCATACACATGTATTATGTGTTTTCGGTCATGTAACAAATAATAGTTAAAACTTTATTTTATTACATGAATGGGGTATACCTTTACTTATGCAGGAAGTCATCCAATCGCTTTGTTTAGTGCAAGATCCAACCCGAAGATGGATTGCATGCCCGACCCAACAAGCAATCTTGAACCATCTCATACCGGTTACCCAATTTTGTACTAACAAGTTGGCGCCATCCGTGGGACCACGAATAAACTATGCTTCGTGTTCTCATATCATCGAAAGGCAAAAATCAATTCCATTCCGAAGTCAGGTAAATCTAATAACCTTTTGTTATTTTTTGTCTTTTAACTTACTGTCATTTCTGCCAATGCGTAAAAATTGTTTTACCTAAACAATACATTCATGATCGATTTTGTCAATAATCACCTCAGAAGCCACGGGTTTCTAGGCCTAACATCTTTTAAATGGCTCATGATTATGGAAACCCATTTAGGATTAAAATCATTATTTGTTTCACATAAATAAGAATGAGTTTTTATTTCTAAATCTGGCTTTAAACAAAACTACTCTACGCATGAAATTGTGTGTCATTTGCTATTTATGCCATTTTGAATGCATTACTACACAAAAATTCAAGATTGGGCCACTGGAATAATTTGTGGCTAATAAGTACGAATTTAGTAATTCTATTAATGGATAAAAACAAAATTGCTTTATGATCAGGGCGGATGTGCGTTGATAAATAATACTTTGAATCTGCTTGTTTTGTGAAACTAGCCCGTTCTAGCTGTATCACAACCTTTTTTTTGTCCAAAATAAAATGTGCCCTTGCCAAAGACTATTTAGTCTAGGCACCCTTGATCTAAAGCCTATATGATTTAGGCATGGTACACTCATTATTTGGGGAAAAAGTAACCCTTGAGCAAATACACTTTCGCTTATTTCACTTGTGTGGAGTGACTTGCTAAAATGATTGGCCTTGTACTTTACTACAGAGTTTGTGCGTTTCTCATTTCCGCATCTGCATGAAATTAAGTGATTAACGGTCACCAAATTTATGCATTATGCCATTATATAGAAGAAAGAATGTGCATGTCAGGAAACATATATATGTTCCATGTGGGGATCTGACATGATATTTCAAGGTGATCTTTGAACCCCTGGCTGCCTATTATTTTTTCTCTTTGCAACAGCAATCATGAAGTCCTAACAAGCAAACCCCATACAAGGGCCTAACTCAACTCTTAGTATGCGTAAAATGTAAAATCATCCTTTTATGGTCAAAACTATTAATGCAACATTGCTGAACTAAAGTTTCAGAGTTTCCAATTTTGAAAAACAAACTGTGAGAACACAAGCTTATCACAATGTTACCATTGCAATCTACTGTTTTTCGTGATTCTTCATTCATTTCTCAAAAACCGTCATAGTTTTCATCGTTGCATATATCAGCATTACAATATATGTTTCCTCTTTGAGAATATCTTCCGTGTACGACCCCTCGATATTCTCATTATCATCATTACCTATTATTGATGTTATTTATGTTCATGAAATATGTATTTATGTTCATGAAATATGTATTTATGTTTATAAGAATTATTAAAATAACAACAGGTTTCAGATTGCTTTAATAACTAAAGAGATCGCGTTAGGATTATGGAGTTGGGATGATTTAAATTCAGAAGGTGATGCTGTAGAGGGTGTGCTTGGTGTTGGTGGTGATGGTAGTAATTCTCTAAAAACGGTTGATCGCTTATCTAAAAGTGATGAGGTAAGTTACGCATAGTTATAAATTAAAAATTATATATTTTTTATATTTATATTATTATTTGATTTAGGTCGGATCTGATAATGTTGTTCGTGGTTTTAAAGATGTTAAATCTTTATCGTCTAAGGATAAGGTGTTTCCATATTTGTTAGTGATAATGATGATATGGTTGTTGATGGTAACAATTCTAAAATTGGCAAGGTAAATTTTATATCTAATGTTAATGTTAATAGTTGATGTTAATAGTTAATGATTTTTATCTTTATTGATTGTGATAGTATTGATATTATAAAAGGGTAAACTAACTATTTGTTTATTGAATTAGGTTTGTTTGTTGATCGAAATGTTTCTGATACCAAAAATTATTCAAGTCATCGAAAGGAAAGTATGTAAATTCAAAAATGGTTATTGTTGTTGGAGAAAAAAAAAATGTCAGCACAAAACCTTCAGTTCTATAAGAAAGAAAACATAAAGGAAAAGGGGCAAATCTGCTGAACAGGAGATGCTATTAGCTTAATGTCATAAGGTTGTGGTCTGATATTCTGCTGTGGGTAAAAGTGATGATGTAAGTTGCATAATTTTATAAACTATATTAAGTTTACAATATATAATAAGTTTTTATTAATAGATAACTTATTTATATTTTTTTATTCATTCAGGTCGAATCATGTGATGTTAAGAAAGGTAAATCTTTATTATCAAAACGGAGAAGGGTTTACAATGTTGTAAGTGATGATGATGATACGGTTGCTGATGATAACAAGGTTATGTTAACTGTTTTTTTATATATGTAAGTTTTGTATTATGTTATTTGGGTATATTATGTTAGTATGTTAACTTGTATATTTTGGTTTTTTATGTAATAGGTTTATGTTGCTGATAATGTGGTGAATGATAAGAAGAAATCTATTAAACGTGCCACAAAAGGAAAAGCAATAGCTGGTTGTGATAAGGTTTTTTCTGATGTTGCTGATGCTGGCAATGTAGGCAAACCGGTTTGATTCAACAGTTATATGTTGATAAAGTAAGTTGCATATTATAAGTAAGTACGGTTATAATATAAGTTTGTTAAGGTTAATATTTGTTGTTTTTGTTATTCGATTTAGGTTGAATCAGGTGATGTTTCATATGATGCTAAAAAATAAATCTTTATCGTCTAAAGGGAGAAGGGTTTTGAAGCGTGTAAGTGTTGATTTGATTGTTGATGATAACAGGGTTATTAAACCGGATGATGGTTTTCTGAAATTTGAAAATTTAAGTTGTGATAATAATGGCAAGTGAATTCTTTTATTAAACGTAAGTTGTAGAAATTATTAACCGTTTTTTATATTGTGATAATAATGACAAGTGAATTCTTTTGTTGATTGTGTTTTTTTATATATATAATAGGTTGTTGTTGGTAATGAATGTAAATCTTCATCGACGGAGTTGAAAAGTGTTGATGCAGTTTATAAATGTGATAAAGAATATGAAGATGTGCCTAAGAAACGCACACCTTCATCGTGGCAATGGAAAATCGTTAATAGATTTGGATGTTAGTATGATGCATGACAAAACGAGTAGTAATAAGTGATAACGTTTTTTTAATGTTTTTGCAAGTTGTTTAAATAGGTTTTAATGAGTCAAATTGTTTTTTTTGTTTTGTATTTCATTTTTGATTAACACTTTATGCGTTGGAGTAAAAAAATGTTACACTTGTCCAGCGAAGACCTAAATTTGATGTTTTATGTTATGATTTTTGACATTCTGTTTAGTCGTTGTTGACTAATAAAGATTGATGCTGATGATGTAGGCATTGATTTAAATCCAGGTTAACTCGGAAATTATGAACCGGCATGTACTTTGAACCCGGTTTATGCAACCCGGATTAACAAGCACGTGACAAGCTGTCTCGACCGTGTCAATTATTAGTTGTCTTCTTTCTTTCTTTTTACACACAGTAAAAAATCCCTAAATTTTTTGATCGAATCTCTTTATTCAAAAATTAAAATGGATAGTTCTTCGATTCAAGAAAATGTTGAAGCCTTGCAACTAATTCCACAACAACAACCTGGTGTTGAAGAAGAACAATTAGACATCCAAATAATGCCTATTGACGATCATGCAGATGCCTCTGCTACCTTAGAAAGGCTCAGTATTTTCAAAGCTTCTCGGGTAAACATTGAATTTTGTGGACTTCAAATTAAAAGTAACAATCAAGTTGCCAACCTGTCACCAAAAAAAATTGATGGGTATAACCTAATCATCAATTTCATAAAAAAATGCTGTATTAGTGAAGCCTTTGTCCGTCGACCAGCTGCAATGTACGGATTATATTTGAATGAATATTGGTATACAGCAAAATATAATGATGAAACAAAATTTATTTCATTCACCACAAAAAATGCGTCTTTTGAAATAAAATTTGGTGTTGGTACATTTAGAAATGTTTGTAGGTTTGAATATCTAGAGAAAGGATTGGAATATGACAATGGACCTACATTTGAAGAAATTCAAAAAACGATGCTAGGTGTTGGTTACAGAAAAAGAAATGGACCCAATCAACCACTTGAATCTACCCTTTTGAAAACTGGTTTCTCACCAACTTAGAGGTTGTTGATGGCTTACATCTCAAACAGTTTGGGAGGCAATATTGGATCCAAGGATCAGTTAATTGCACATGGACTCATAAATGGTGTTAAACTAGACTATGGGGGCATAATTTTCAATGACCTTGCTGCAAAGTTGACTAACTCTATTCGTCATACTTCCTCAGCATATACAAGATTTATCTCATTGATTTTAAAGAAAGCGCTGGGTGATAGTTATGTACTTTATGATGAAATAGGTTTTAAGATTCCAATCATGGGTAATTTAATTTTTAACTTAGACCCAAGTTTATTGGAGGTCCTCATTAGTTCCCATATGGTACGTGTTTGTCAATCTGAACCGGATCCTGCTGTGGTATCTGAAGATGTTTCTGGTATATTGTTGTTTGATAATGTGTTGGATGGAAGCCCTTCTATTGATTCCAATTTGAATGAAATTATTCAGAAGGTAAAGACAAAGTCGATTAAAACCTTTAATCATCAGCATCATCAATATATGCCAACACTTTAATCAATCTATTCAACAATATGAAGCTCATTCAATACCTATTGCAAGTTACAAATATTTGAATAAAGCTAAGTAGGATAAACATACCAATATATATCAACATCAGATAGTTCTTACGTAACTTAAAGTCGTATATGAAAATACTAATAACTACTCATATTTAACATTTAATTATATTCTAGTGACTGATGCCACTATACATGTCGTGGAAGTTATTGCTATATGAGTGGGATCAATGTTTAGTCGTAAATTGTCCACTAACATGTGGCAGAAGTTACTACTACATTAGTGGAGACTCATCGAATTGTAAAAACTACTCATCTAAAAAGAGTTACAACAAATGTATATATAAAATGTTGCCGGCTACTTATTAGTAAATGGTTCACATCTCTCACATTATCGAAATTGTCATTATGCCGACTAGATTTTCATGTAACTTAAAAAGTCGCAGAGTTAGAGCTTTCAAGTAAGTAGTTGTTATGTTTATTTAAACTGTTTGCACAGATTAAGCACATTTATTATCGTTTTCAAGTTTTTACAGCATGATTGTTCGTATATGTCATCCCGTTGATATATATGTGCATTATGGTGGTAAACTTGTGAAAAGACGTTCAGGTTGTGACTACTTTGGTGGAGATGAAATTATGATTTGTGGTATAAACCTTAACCATTTTTACTACAATCAAATAATGCAGTGGGTTCATCGTAATATCAAGTTATCGCATTTTATAGATGTTCTTTTTAGAGTTCCAAGGCTATCAATTTGCCAACCTTATGGATTGTTGTTAATTCAACAAGAAAGTGACCTCGAATGGATATATCGTCAATGTGAGATAGGAGATGTCTTGGATATGTATTTACTATATGATGATGGTGATGATGATGAAGGGTGGTACCTTGAATAAATTTATTATGTAGTTTTTGGTTATGTTTGTATTTTATTTTCTTCTGATGGTTAAAAGTTTGTAGTTTACTTTCTGATGCATAAAATGTAACCTTGATTTTGTTCTGATATAAAAACTTATATTTTCGTTTATGAATCATTAAATTTGCATATTGAAAGTTTGTATTGAAGAAGATGAGAGTATCAAGAAGGTTATAAATTTAGTTTCTTGAATATCTTCAAGCATTTAATAAAATATTTGTTGTGTTTAATTATGCAAAAAAAAATCTGATATGGTAGTTTATTATATAGAAACTATTAGGGTTATTGAAATGGGCCATTTTTTATATTATAATGAAATGGGCTGACATTTTGACCCATTATTTGTGTTTGGGCCGACATTCCATCAGCAATTAAAACATCAGAATCTGAATAAGATTCAAAATATATGCTTCATAAAGAAAAATATACATATTTACATCTGTACTAAATTATTATATATATAATGCTATTACGTAATTTAAATTCGTATATGGAAGTAGTAATAAATGTTGCTATATAACATCCCGCCGCGAAGCGCGGGTTCCCTGATATATTAGTTAAGGCAGATGATTCTTATTAAGAAAATAAAAATTGATTTGTGATTGATGAATTATTTTTATAAAAAAAATAGTTAATATGATAGACTTAGACTTAATAATGCAAATTACTATTACACATTTCAAAATGTGTAATATAGAAGATTGAAAAACACCTAAGCCTATATTAATTAGGAAATGCATAGTTAGACTAATGCAAATTATTATCACACATTTCGAAATGTGTAATAGAAGATTGAAAAACAGTTAAGCCTATATTCATTGGTAAATGCATAGTTATGTCAATTCGAACTACAAAAATTGTCTATTTTAAATACAAATTTTAATTGCAAGGTTCATATATTAATTTTACATAAATTATAATAATTGTCATACATTATTAAACTTGAGCTACCTAAATACATTTCAAAAAAATAAATAAAAAACACAATTGTAGAATTGCTATCTAACTTTCCAATGCTATATGTAAAAAGAGGGATACTTCTAAATCCTTGACCACTTCAGAATGGTTTAATTGACAATTGTAGAATTGCTATCAAATACCACTTTCAAGTATGAACATAAACGTGCCCTAGTCTCTGTTCATCCATCTTTGATATCGTCAATTTAGAAACATATTCATATATGATCAACTTATATGATGATAACCTAAACCAAGTATATGGGTGGCGAACCTAATGTTGGTGAATCGAATATGCGATATCTACCAACAATCAAAGAACATTCGGCTAATTTTATGAAGATAATCTAACCCACGTAGAAAATAAATCATCAAACAACATACTCCTGAATATTGAATCTGATATTTACAATTCTTTCTAATGTGAAAGAAATCACATTCAACCTTGAATATAACACTTAAAAAACAAAGAGTGGACTTATAAAAACCCGGAGGAGGCATATATAATATAAAAAAAGCAAGTGAGAAATTAGGTTAACTGAAAATGTTATGTGAGACAAAACCATGCCATGACCCGTATTTATAGACATAAAAGAGAAGTTAATGCTATCAACTTGGCAACTAACTAATGGACCAATAAAAACAAACAAATAAAAAAAAATTAAATGAAAATTCTAAAAGACTTAGGGTCTGTTTGGTTTGTAGGTGAGTTTATGATTAGGATTTGAATTTGAATTTGGTTTATGATTTGGATTTAGATTTGATGTAAAAGGAGAAAATAATATTTAATGATATATATTATATATTAAAATTTGTATATTATTTATTTTTAATTAAATATAATAAGTTTTATTAATCGAAAAGAAAAAAACAAATAAATATGAGAGGTAGAGATTTCATATGGGCCCACTTGATCAAATTACATTTACAAAAGTAGGCTATGTACCCAAGATTATAATAAAGTAGATTTTAAGGGCTCATTCATATTAGTGGGACCTACAAATTCTTACCAAACATGTAATATTGGGGTTCATCCCCAAATCAAATGCCAAAAGGGGTCAACCAAACGCACCCTTACTTTTCGTATATAAAATAAAATAATTAATGCATATACCAAAACTTTAAAAAAATTAATATATCCGGGTGACAATGATGTAATCATCACTTTATTAATGACGTATCTTTTAACCTGTGCCAGTATGTCAAACACTCAACTTGTCAATGTCAGAATGTGTACATTTTTATTAATATTATTATGTATAATAAAAATAAATTTATTTAATAATAAATTGAATGAAACAAACTCTTTTCCATCGTTATAGTTTCTTGATCGCGTTTTTGTAGTAACATTTGTCGCGAATACTTTTGCGTTTATCTATGTATTTCTAACAATATCTGATGAGTTAGTACTGAAAATGAGTTTTATGCCATAGTTTATTTGTTTTTTTTAATCTGTAACTTTTTTTATTAGAATGTGAATGATGAATATGTGTTGTACTTGGTTTATATAAAGCTAGGGATTGTATATGTAATTAATTATATTAATTAACTATGGTGATGGTTGCATGGAAGTAGTATACGAGGATGGTAAATGCAATAAATATAGGTGATACATGTAGTTTAACTCTATTATGATGGAAATGCAATAAAATGGTAGTGTATTATATAGAAACTATAAGGATTATTGAAATGGGCCTTTTTATATACTATAATGAAATGGGCTGACATTTTGACCCATGATTTATGTTTGGACCGACATTCCATCAGCAATTAAAACATCAGAATCTGAATAAGATTCAAACTTAATTCTTCATAAACAAAAATATACATATTTACATCAGTACATAAATTAGAGGAGAAGATGGCAAAAACAACTGATGATAGAAAACTTATGGAATTGGGGGTGATGAGATAATTGATTCAGATTACGAGTCATCAGATTAATAAACTTGAAACTATTTTAGTGTAATGTTGTTTTAATTTAATGTTTTAAATAAAGTATTGTATTTTAAATTCCGTTATTATATTTTCAAATTTTGAATTCCAACGGCTAGTTTTTCGTTATAAATACCCCCACCATCTCCTCATTATATCACACAACTTCTTATCCAACTATCCAGATGGATTCCAATTTCACTAACGAAAATGATCCATGGGAATACAGTCTTGATATAGACGATTCTGATCTCCATTTAACACATGTTCTGCGTTCGTCTAGTAGCACACATGTTGAACCATCTCCATACAGCCCAAATCCAGTTACCATAATACCCGGTCCTGCGGGTGTTGTTCAGCTCTCTAATAGCATATGTGTTGAACCATCTTCCTCAACCCCAAACCCAGTTATGATAATACCCGGTCCTGGGGGTCTTGTTCAGCGAGCCAAGCTGCTTAAATAAAATGTATTTATTCTTGATCCGGATGGGGCTTTAATGTCGACACAAGAATAATAAGAAAGGATGTTGAGATGTGGGTGAAGGAGGATGATTTAAACAGTGGGCTGGGTTAAGCGCCACGAACTCGTGAATGCTTTTTGTTGGCACCACTGTAACTGGATGTTTGGGAGACATCGAAAACTTTCTTTAAAAGGGAAAACTTGAACAAGTTGTTGCAATAGTGAAGTCTTGTTCTCCGAATGCTCTTAGAGATTTAAATGTGACTCTGAAAGATCTATCGGGTACAATACCCGGAACAATACACTACAAAGTCTTTGATGTTGGTAGTTATTAACAATACAATTATTAGCACTTCCATATACGAATTTAAATTACGTAATAGCATTATCTATATATATATATATATATATACAATGCTATTACGTAATTTATATATAAGCATTCAGTTTTAAATTATATATATAATGCTATTACGTAATTTAAATTCATATATGGAAGTGCTATTACGTAATTTACATCAGTACACATATATATATATATATATATATAATGCTATTACGTAATTTAAATTCGTATATGGAAGTGCTAATAATTATATAACAAATTTTGATACTTTAAAGTATGAAATCGATATAAAATGTGTTGATGTACAATTTCTTTTTTATGCTAAAACGTGTTGTTGATGTATAACATTTAAATTGCTAATAAATTGCTAAATATCTACTATCATTGATAAATATTACTACAGTAACTATTATTAGAATCGATGTGACATCTATCACAAATCAGTTGTACTGTAGGTTCATGCAATACAGTATTAATTACACTTCTCACATACGCTAAAGGTTGCCAACCTAACATCTTTAACTTTAATGAAAAGTAACTATTATCATAATCGATGTGACATCCATCACAAATTAGCTGTATAGGTAGGTCCATGCAATAATAATTAATCTTCTCAGATACGCTTAAACGAAATAAATATAAAGAAATACGTAGGAAATGAAATAATATTTTATATATTTTTTGTGTTCTACATTAACTTAAACTAAAAGAAAGTGAAAGAATGTTGTACGTTATATTATTAACTTTTGTGAGTTTACAATTATAGCCTTCAAAACAAGTAGTAATCAATATAAAACAAGGGATATTTTTGTCAATAAATTTTTTTATATTTTGTTTGTTTCTATTTATCATGTTTCACCTCAAAATGGGCTTAAATTTACATTAAAAAAAGCAAAATATACAAGTTATTGAAAAAAAAATATTGGGTTTTGTGCATTTTAAATATTGTAGTTATTAATATCCCCAACTAGCAGCCATAATACATTTTCATCTACTATAAATACCCAAAGGATTTCTCATCCAATCACTCAACTTCAAATAAAAAATACACAAAATATTGAAGTCTCATCCGTGACAGCTTACAGTTTGGTGATGAATTATAGTCAAATAATTCATTGTTATATTTGTGTATTGCTTCATGAAAGGATTGTCATCTTTTAGCCACAACCCTATCATCAAAAAATTATCTTTTAATAATATTTGTATTTAGCCAACCGGTTGTGTGGAGTTGTTGAAACATCTAGCAGCCAAATGGTAATTGCTTTGGCATGGTTTCAGCAACAAATGGAACGGAGAATTCACTGTCGGCATATAATGTTCAAGGATTCTAATGGCCGTCATGTTATTCGGTATTGTCCCAAGTGACTCCTTCTCTTTATATTCCACAGCGTCGTCGTTTATAATATTTTTTACATTTTTGTAAAATACCACTTCAATATTTTTCAAAACTTTTGAAGACAACACTTCCAATCAGGAGTAGTCACCTGAGACAATATTGAATAACATGATGGCCATTAAAATGTTTGAAAGAATGAGGAAAAATAATCCATGTATTGAGAGATCGTCGAGTTAGATGATGAGGGTGTTGTTGACGATAACAATGATCTTCATCATCGCCATCATCTATCTCGATGATCTCTCAAAAGTTGGAATGTTTTTTCATGTGAGTTTTTCAATCTTATAACCATATTAACCGGATAACAAATAATATTAAAAAAATTGTAATTTGATGACAGGGTCGTGGCTACAAGATATCCATCTATCTATGAAGTAATATGCGACTATTACATTTAATTATTTTGCTATCCTTTAATGTAATGATGGTTGAAAATTAGGTTTTGATAGTCTCTACCTCCTCATAATTGTTATCTCAGCGCATATATCAAATCAATTGCACTTAAACTACACATCAGCAAAATTCCATGTGGCATGGATTTTGTTTTGATATTCTGCTTCTACATCATTGAATATCTCATAATATTCTTACTCATCCTCATTTTAAACACTTCCTCTTACACATACTTCACATTTGTTACTGAGAAGTTCATACAACAACAGAATCCAATGTAGCATGGATTTTGATTTGATATTCTACTTATACGACATCATCCAGTATCCCGTAATTGTCACGATTATCCTCATTATAAACATTTCTTTTCACACATAATTCACATTTGTTAATGAGCCGCCCTATTTTGCAAGTACTTATTTGAATTTTAAGATGACAATTGTAATAGTATAATATGTGGATAATGTTAACTAAGCAAAATGATATGATGAATTGTAATCATTACCAATGTATACGATGTAATGAAAAGTAAGTGTAATTATTCTTGATCTATTTTTTTTATTTTTGTAAATGCAATTCCATTTTTTATCATCGTTGGGTTTTGCTTAAAGAAATGACTTATTCGCAATTATAGAAATAAATAAAATCATGGCTGTAGTTTGGGATTTCAAATAGTTATTGATATCTAAAATAATGGACTTTATAAATAAATGTAGCTAGATAAAATATTAGTATTTAATTTTAGATCGTGTGTCAAGACGGTTGGTTTTTTAACCCGGGTAACTATGATGTAATCATCACTTTATTCACGACTGCGTATCTTTTGGCCTGTGACAGTGTTGTCAAATGTCAAACACTCAACTTGTCAATTTCAGAATGAGTATATTTATATTATTTATATATATAATAAAAATAAATTTATTTGATAATAAAGTGAATGAAACAAACTCTTTTCCATCGTTATAGTTTTGAGTTTCTTTACGTATTTCTAAATGAGTTAGTATTAAAGTGAGTTTGATGCCATGTTTTGTTTGTTTTGTAAATCTGTAACATTTTGATTACAATGCGAATCATGAATATGTGTTGTTGGTTTATATAAAGCTATGGAGTGTATATGTAATTAATTATTTAAATTAACTAGGGATATAGTTTGTTGCATGGAGGCAGAAGGAGGATGGTAATAGCAATGAATATAGGTGATACATGTAGTTTAACTCTTTTCTGATGGAATTGCTTATATGTTCTGATTATGCATAATATTATGATTACGTTTTATTATCTTTTGTCTTTGATGTCGTCAAATGCATGGCAGTGATTAAAAATCACCATTGATATTCATCCATTAAAATCGATTAAACTTACACATGACATTTTGTTTCTTATGATTACAAAAACAAGAGTAAATTTATCAAAGTCATTAAGCATCAAGATTAATCTTACTCGGTTACACATGGTTATGGTTAACATCAAAAAAATTCACCATAATCTTATTCACATTTGTATTATTTCTTCGAGCATATCCATTTTCTGCATCACAAGTGCCCTGATCTTGACCAGCGTATCTTCCAGTAACTTCATCTTTTCACAGTCTTTTTTGTTTACCAGAACAAGGTATAGGATTGAATACTCATGAAGTATGGAATGTGGTAACTTTTTAATTTCATCAATTTCTTTATCTCTCGTATCTCCATCTGCCAACAATTCTTTCAGAAGGGTGGTTATATGTTTGATTGTCATCATATCAGCATCGATCTCAACGTTAAGCTGATTTATAAGTAGGTTCTTTAGAGCCATTGTGTTTTAACAATTTTATAGCAGTAATTTAGGGTTTTTTCAAATATTTGTTAGTTTCTGATGTAGTGTGTGAGAAATATATATACTGGTCGTGAAAGGAATATGGGTGATTTTTATTTACAGCCATTTGACACATGGTATTAATTGTATAGTTTTAATGAATTAAAATTACAATTTCCTTGTTAATTATTTATTACTGTGGTAGATACGATATGATGATTGTCGTTTTGTCTTACTTTTTAATGCAATTGTACAATTTGATATATTATGACATCGAACAATTCATTTAATAAGTTATTGGAATGGTAAAAATTATTTAATAAAATTTGTATTATGTTTTCAGTTACATTTTAATTATATATAATATAAGTTATATATATTTTGCATTTTTGAAATGTTATTAAAAAGTTTTTCTCAAAATTTTTATCATATTATACTCATTCCATACTTTAAATATTTATTATTAACAAGTTTTTTATTATTATTTTACAAAAGGTTAATAATTATAACATAATTAGGTAAAATAACATATTCAAGTTATAATCATTCCATACTTCAAACAGAATACGTAATTCATGAAGATTAAAAGTAACATATTGAATAAACAAAAGACATAACGACTAATAATTATATCGATCAAACTCAATAATTATTAGATACATTCCATATATCACATATTCTTCATATGTTCACAGAAAATATGTTTCAGATTCAAATGTTCTGATATGTCTTTCATGATCTCCAACAGAAGTTCAAGGGTTTTCAATTCTTCTTGATGAACATTGATGAGGAAGGCTTTTGCTTTGCTACTCAGATCTGAGTCTTCTTCTTTCTCAAGAGTCTCGATGATTGTCTGTCTTCCTTTTGAATTCTTAATGATTTCTTCAATGATGTTGGCGAGAGATGTTTGTATTTCCGTTTCCCTGTTGGCTTCATGCTTTACTTGATCGATCATCTTGAGTTTGAATTCAATGTTATTTGCCATTTGATTGTATTTGTAAAGAGTTCTTGTGTGTTCTTATTAGATATGAAAAAAAATAAAGATTATGATATGTTAGTGTATTATATAGAAACTATTAGGGTTATTGAAATGGGCCTTTTTTATAAATTATAATGAAATGGTCTGACATTTGGACTCATTATTTATGTTTGGGTCGATATTCCATCAGCAAGTAAAACAACATAATCTGAATATGACTCAAAATGAATGCTTCATAAACACAAATTTATATATATAGATCAGAAAATATATTTCCTATTTATGTATAATGAAGTATTAAAATTAGGGTGTCTTGGTATGGCTTTCTGACTTTCACACTCAAATCTGATGTTTGGTAAGTGTATGTACGCTCAAAGGATTGGGCTGACAATCATACATTTTCTCTTTGTTACATTTTTTCTTAATAACTACTCTAAATCTATATCCAAATCTCTTAACAAACTAAACGGACCCTTATAGTTTATATTGGAAGCCTACGTCAACAACATCATCAAATTTTAAGCATGAGCCATAAACCTTTAACTTTCGTTATCAGCAAGTACTTCAAAACGTTAATCATCAACACCAGCAAGATATGGACATACTATTATGCATGAGCATCGTCATAACTAATCTATTTAACAAATGCAAATGTTCTAGTACAATCTTATTTATTTGCAAATGTTATTTATGTATAATGATTTATATGCAAATGTTCCAGCACATTCTTATTTATGTCTCTTAGATTGTTAGGAATTTAGTTTTTGAAGTGACTACTCATATCTAACATTTATTGCTATTTCATTAAGTGCGAATATACAAATGTTGTTGTAGAAAATCCCGCGAAGCGCGGGTTCCCTATTATATATTAAACGTGTTTTTTACATCCATATTGAAGCATTTGTTTTTGATTTGCAATTCAAACTGTATATTTGTGCATTATAATGATGTTTTCGCTTAATGTAATTTTCATTTGTGTATTTTATTTTGCCGTGTATGTGGTCTTTGCAACTTTACTAAGTGTAAAGATGTTGAAAAGTAAAAGTTTATTATGTATTCATAATTTCGGTAATGAAATCACGTTTAACAATGAAATGGGCTGACATTTTGACCCATTATATTTCTTTAGGCTGAAAGTCCATCAGAATATAAATATTTACATCATAACAAAAATCAATAGCATGAAAAGTAAGTTCACATTTTAAGAACCAGACACCAATCTACGATTAAATGTTGATGCCTGACGGATGCAAGATGGGCTCAGGCCCAAAGTTATATATGGCCATTTATTTATGTTAAATGCTATCAGTTTATTTGTATTCTCTTCAATTGAAGTAATAATGATGTAACTACTTTTCATGTTTTTGATATTGTTCTGATATAAATATTTATATTTTCGTTTATGAATCATTCAATTTGCTTATTATTCGGTTTCTGATGTGTTAGTTGCTGATGGATTTTTTGTCCAAACAGAAATAATGGGTCAAAATATCAGCCCATTCCATTGTATTAGTAAAGAAAGCCCAGTTCAATAACCCTTGTAACTAAATAATCTAAACCAATATTTTTGGACCAATACATTAGCAATTGCAAGTTTATAGTGTTTAACTATTATACTTTTTTTCACAATTTGTCATTATAACGTCAAGAAAATAAAATATAATAAATTTTGTATACTTTAATGTTTGAAATCGATATAAAATGTCGCAATATAACATCCCGCTGCGAAGCGCGGGTTCCTGCTAGTGCTTTATAATGTAGTATAGATAAAGCATTTAGGACATTTTATTTTTAGAAGATCATAAAAATTCAGATTTTTAGACTTACTTATTATGGAAATATAAGGATATGCAATCTTGACCATCCATCTCATTTTAGAAAACGAGATCTTAAAGTGACATGTGTCACTTCTTAATTAAAAAATCACTTTTATTTTTAAAATGAAATATCTTATTATCTATTTTTTCATGATCAAATTTCACCATATTTTTTAAAATTTTGTGCTCTTTAATTCAACTTTCTTCTAATATATTTTTATTAATTTTTAGTACTTTTCAATTTTAATGTGGTATAAATGTAATTGTACAACAAACTGCTCCTAGCAGTTCTTAAATGCTTCTTCAAAAAGCATTTGAGAATGGAGCGGTTAGACATTATTCAAACACTTGTTGCTTTGTTGCCAAACAAGCTTTTCACACCAAAAACGCTTTTGTAGCTTTACGCTCCAAAATTGCTCCATTTTTGCTTGTTGCCAAACATACCCTAAGATGAAGAATATTTACTATCATTATTAATTTCTTATCATATGTTATAGAAAACTAATAGTATGATTATTCCTTTAAAAAAGTAACGGATGGAATGTAGATATGGTAACATTAATCAACATTATTAAGTAACTATAATAGTAACTAAAGCATTTTAGAATTCACGATTACAACAATCAATATACAATAAGCAACAATTAATACATATCAATTCCTGTTCTGAGCGTCAACAAAACACTTCTCAATTATCTTCTTCAGCACTTTCACAAAGTCTATCAAGCACACGTTGCTTTGGTTCGATTCCCAAGACTTATCGATTTGACTTCTTTCAACCACCTTTCGATCAAAACAAACAACCTTTCCTTATCCTATCAAAAGTGGGGCAACTTTTTAGTGAAGCCATTTTAGGTAATTGCTTCTTCGTAGTTTTTTTCTTTCGTGGACGATTTTGAGTAAAGATCCTCCATTCCGAGATTTCTCCATATAGAATTACTCGCAGATTGTAAACTAGATGATCCTCCACTTGTTGCACGTATACTTCCTAGCCTTATACTATTTGTAGCTCTATATATGTCACTCCCATCCATATTTGGTTTTGACGTTTTTAGCTAGAAAAACGTTAAACAGGACGTGTAAATTTTATTTCTGCGACGAAATAAAATTTACTAAAGGTATCATATAACAAAATGAATGTTGTGTGTGTGTTTTATTTTTTGGTTGAAGGGTGTATTATATATATAGGGTATGGTTGAATTAATTTTGAAATGTGAATAAGGTGGCTAGATGAGCTACATGGCTTTTAAATAGTACTACAAGTTTCAAAATACGCATTACATGGTTTTTGACTTTTTTCATAGCTAAGTTTTTTTAAAAGCTTTTTAGACGTTTAGTAGGGATGGAGTTCCTCTCAGTTGAAGGTAACTTGATAGGTTATGTTGACCAATCACAATTTAGATAAATATAAGTGGGCCTTCTGAATTTCACTAAAAGAAGAAAAACTTTTATATATTTATCTCAATTGTGATTTTCACCCTCACGTATAAATTTACATAGCGTTACTCTCCTTAGATCTTTGCTACTCTCTTACGTTTTGATTTTGTTTTTGCCTTTAGGCCCATTTTCTTTGTGTGCGTTTTTGCCCATTTTCCTTTTTTGCGTTTGGCTTTTATGCTATCATGTTTATGTTTATGTCTCTTATACTTTTATGCGCTTTCTATAGTCTATATTTTGTGTTCTCATATGACGTATGTTTTTTATGTATGTATTTCCTTATTCTTTAAGATTTTATGATGGTTTTGTCAATTGCTTTGTATGTTTGTATGCTTACTTTTTGCCTTATGTTTCTATAAATTCTTTGTCCTAGTTATTGCACTCTTTCACACGCGCATATATCTTGAGCAACACTTATACTAATCGGAGGTCCCCCTAAAAGCAATCTCTTTACTTTATCTTAGAAGTAAAAGTAAAATTTGTCTACATTCCATATTTCACATATCTCGCTCATCAGTCTTATAAGAAAAACGAGCCTTGTCGCATTTTAGACGATGGAAGCTCTTGAATAGTTGAATATCAATATACCTTAAAAAATGTTTGGTGCCTATGTCGTGTTTAATATGCTTTTGCTGATACAAACTATGATTATTATTTAAGAAAAAAAAGGAAATTAACATTTCTATACGGTTATAATACGTATTTACTGTATTTATTATTTAACACAAACAAAATAATATGTGTACTTATTGTCAACTAAAGTTAATAGCTTTGTGCCATCTTGTATTAAACACCAATAAATAAGACACAATCCTCAATAAGACTGATTGACTATTTATAAGTTGTAAGTAGCATTTAGTAACCCATGATAATCGTTAATACTTCGTTATTTCCTTTCTTAAATCCTAAAGAGTAAACTACATCGTTCATCCTTGTGGTTTTGCGTTGACCCGCAACCCTTAGTCTCTTGACGCAAAAAATTGCACCATCCGACCTTAAGTGGGAAACGTTATCCGTCGCTAGTCCCTCACTTTAACTGGGCCCACTAAGTGTTGTTAACTGCCCACACTTGTTACCCATGTGAGGGTATTTTCGTCATTTACACTTCATCTTTTTTTTATTCATCTTCATCTTCAACAATAACCACCCACCACCATATTTCAAGATCTTCATACAAAAAAAAATTCATCACGTCAACACAAAAACAAAAATCCACTAACTGATATTCCACAACCATCCTTATATCACCTCTATAAAAAAAACCCAGATCCTACATCTTCACAACAAAAAAACCCCAAATCGACAAACATTACCTCAAAATCCAACGCAATAAATTGATACCCATTAACCAGATCTACACAAATTAAAAACCCACTCACAATAATCCTAAACATGAAAAACCCATCACACACAAACAAAAACCATAACCACTTGTTCCTCTGTGATAACCCTACAATCAAAATCAGATGCAGGGTAAATGGTTTTGTTCAATGTTGTGTGAAACTGATTATAAAATCAGTGGGTTCGTTCAGTTTCAGAAAAATTATTGAGTTGGTTCGAGTTAGCTGATTAAAAAGAAAATTCAGTGAAGCCGGGTAGAAGTGATTTAGGAGATGGATACGGGTGACAGAATGTTAAAGGCTGAATATGGTTTGTGTTTGTTCAGGTTAAAGGGAACTGATATAAAATTTTTGACATGAATGAACAAACATTTTTGTTTCTTGTTGGTATGAGGGACTGATTAAAAAATCATTGGGTACTGAATGGGTTGGTCAAGTAATAGTTGTTACTTCAGCGTTGTAAGAAATTTTAGTAGGATTGTGGCTGAAAAAGGGTAAAAGATATCCGGTTGGTGAACTGATAGAAAGAGGAGCTGAGAAATTTATCAGTGAGTTGAGTTACAAGAATGATTATCAGTGGTTGTTTGTTCACTATCTTGGGCGTAGCCTAAAGAAGGTAGAAATGGATTGGGTAATGGATATGGGTTGAGCTTAAACGGGTGATCAGGGGTGGCTGATAAAAATTATCAGCGATACGAGCTTGACAAATCAGTGAATCAAAATGAGTTGTATAGATATATGATTTGTTCAGCGTAAAGGTATATGGGTTTGTCCGGTGAAATTGATCAGTGGGTATTATGAGACTCAGTGGGTTCGATCAAATGTGGTAAATCCAAGACATTGAACCAAGCCACGACAGTGATATTGATTATCTGCAGTCATGATTTGGCTTTACGTAATCTTAGATATTTGTAAACAATGATCAAAACAAAAGTTATAATGTGTAACTCGAGAAATATTATTTTTCTTTATTTTATTTTTTAATTTAACTTTTAATTTTATTTTTTAATGGTGGAGGGTTGTTAATTGTTTGAAGATAAATGAATAGAAACAAGAAGATGAGTGTACCAATGACAAAAATACACTCACATGGGTTAACAAGTGTGGGCAGCTAACGACAGTTAGTGTGTTCGATTAAAGTGAGGGACTAACAACGGAAAAGGTTTCCCACTTAAGGTCGGATGGTGCAATTTTTTCGGTCAAAGGACGAATGGCTGCGGTCAACGCAAACCACAAATAAAAATGAGGGTACAAAAGAAATATTGATACTTTTTTAGTACCTTTTGGCGGGTCAGGAGGGTACCAATAGTAGCACCCTTACATTGGAGCTCCAATTTGAATAAGAGGTATTAAAAAAAATTAAATAGCTGTTGAATAGGAAAACTTTAGACACTTGTTAGAATAGGTTTAACATCTATGAAAAACAAACGAGGCCACCAAATGACTTGTGCCACAGGGTACCTCATATTATTTTTTGAGAATGCTCCTCAATGGTAGTGTTCTATTGTTTATGACATCTTAGATAATTTTGCGGTATATACATATTGTGATATAGTTCTTTGCTTTTAAAATTGGCTGAGCAATGATTTCAATGCTAGCTCAGATGGTTAAACACAAATAATGTACGTGGCGAGATTTACCTTTACGTATTGCTCGAACGACCTTTCCTTTAGAGTTTCTTGTTTGGAGTGTATAGTTTCGCCCCATTTTTGCATTGAAATCATGTATCGCGATTTCCATGGCAACTCTACCCTCTTTGCCCGCTCGAGATGTGATATCCATGATGGCACCAACAACATCCGCGTCACTCGTTGTATTTTGTATCTTTGTTGAAACAACCTTAACATTTAAAAGAAAAGGCAATAATATAAAGATGGAAAAAAACACATTGGTACTAGACTTGAGTGTGTTTGCCATTATAGAAAAAAAATGCCTAATAGAGAAACTCCAAACTAAGGACTTGTGTGCTCTTTAATTACATATATATAGAGATTAGAGAAAGAGATGAAGATAATGACAGGTTGACATATACGAATTATTATATAAATATTGTCAATTTGTAACTAGATAGACTAGTCGTTTCGGGACTCCTTTTGTTACGGAGATGATGATATTCAAATACCTTTCAGCACTAAAATATATGTTGCTAGAAGTACTAAAATTAGCCCTAGTCTAGTCACTTCTGACTTGTAGTTTATTACTCATTTTCACCTTCTTACCATATTATCTTCTTTCTCTCACTTACTCGTTACTCAAATTTCTATACTTCGTATTCACCATTTACGTGTAATACTTAACAGAAAAATATTTGCATCGTTCGTCCTAAAGAATGTATGACGGCTGACTTTTACTAATGGGGTGATCTACATGTGCCAACTTTTTTGAGAGAGATGTATGGTGTCCAAATGAGCAAATCACATGCATTTAATTTGGACTTGACTCTTAAATCAATTACTATAAATGCATAACAAAATTTCAAATTATGGCGTGTAGGCTAAGAACATTCACAATGGTGATTTATAAATAGGCCTAAAACTTTTTGAAGGGGTCCAAGAATTTTTGCTCCATAGTGAGAAACCATTTCATGCTTTTATTTAGAACGGCAAATTATATTAAGAAACTAGTAAGGCGCTAGGAAAATTACAAAGATAAGGATCTAGGACATTTCATCTAAGAGATCCAATCAAAATTGTTTTTACACCTATTGGAGCACCAAGTAAAAGAGAGTAAAACAATCTCATCAAATAGCATATACATACGCGGTTGAGATGAGCCAAACAATGTCTGATTACGATACTTTCATATCACCCACCACATAACGTAAAAGACCCCTTCCAATATATCCTAAACCTTTAAGGAGACGAAGAGTGTGAAACCATTCAAGCCAATCATCGTATGAGAATAAATCCGGGCAATCAAACTCCCACCATCGAGCCAGTTTGGTAGTAATGTTCCGGGCCATAGAACAAGATAAAAAAAAAGATGTGAGCATGACTCCCCTGCACAGCTGCAAATAGGGCAAGTGATAGAGGGAATTTCAATACCCCGAAGAGACAAATTAAGCCTAGTTGAGAGCTTATTCAAACTCACTTTCCAAGCCATGATGTTAATCTTAATTGGGACTTCCGAAACCCATCTAGTGGGAGCATCAACCGCGAGAAGAAGATGATCATCTATGAAAAGTCGAGTAGATTTAATCGAGAATTCACCCGAGGAATCGAGGGACCAAATCCATCTATCATTAGAGACCGAGAGAATGACAGAGTTAACATCTTCGATGAGTTTGGAGAATTGCTCTTCTTCTAAACTTCCACGAGGGAGTCTTCTAAAAGAACAGGAAATAGAGCTAGCGTTGATTTTTTCTGCCACCGTAGAGTTTTTATTGCAATCTAAAGCAAACATACGCGGGTATAATTGCTTAAGGGGGATATCAGTAAGCCAAGAATCAACCCAAAATAAAGTATTCAACCCATTTCCCACTTTCCTTTTCATATGAGACAACAAGTTAATACCTTTGCTAGACAAATTTCCGCATTCACGAACAATAGTAGTCCAGGTAGAAGAGCGAGCGAACTTACCAGTGTTGTCTAAAGCTCCACCATCGCCAAACATAGCTTTAATGACCCTATACCATAAAGAGGAATCCTTTGACCTGAACCTCCATATCCATTTGAATAAAAGAGCACGATTTTGAGCGAAGAAACTCGAAATACCAAGCCCTCCTTTTTTCCTTGAAACCATTATTTTTTCCCAACCAATCATAGACATTTTATTCTCATTAATATCAGCACCATTAAAGAATCTCCTGCGAATGGACTCCATCTTACGTAAAACACCAACAGGAGTTTTATAGATTGACATCAGGTATATAGGAAGCGAGCTAAGGACAGCTTTATTCAAAGTAAAACGACCACCTATAGAAAGCATTTTAATTTTCCACTTAGATAAACGGGATGAAAGTTTTGCAATAACCTCGTCCCAAAAGTTACTTCTAGAGCTGGAAGAACCGACCTTAACACCCAGATAGTTAAAAGGCGAGGAGAACGTGTTACAACCAATGACATTAGCAGCCACATCCACTTCTTCTTGAGAGGTACCAATGCCCATAATCTTACTCTTTTGAATATTGATTTTGAGCCCCGACGCCAAGTAGAAACATTTAAGCATATTAACTATAGTGATGACATTCGCCTTATCCCATTTACCAATGAAAACAGCATCATCCGCATAAAAGAGATGGGATAACGTTAAAGACTCATCAATACGAATACCTTTGTAGAGCCCGGAATTCAAGATATTGTTGAACGAAATGTGCAAACTTTCCATCACCAAAATAAAGAGGAAAGGAGAAAGAGGATCTCCCTGCTTCAAACCTTTATAAAATTTGAATTCTGATGAGGGACTTCCATTAACCAGAATCGATCCCATTGCCGAAGAAAGACACGCTTGAATCCACCCTCTCCATTTAACACCAAAACCAAAGTTATTTAGAACCCCGTCTAAATAATCCCATCTTACCGAATCGAAGGCCTTTTCAAAATCAGCTTTAAAAATCATAGCTTTGATTTTATGATACTTACACCACGAAATAAGCTCGTTAAGAATAAAAGGGCCATCCAGGATTTGACGTTTAGAAATAAAGGCAGTTTGAACGTCACTAATCAGATCAGGCATAACAATGCATAGGCGATTGGACAAGATCTTGGCAACGATCTTGTAAAAACTACCAATGAGGCTTATTGGACGAAAATCTTTCACCATCTTTGCATCCAATGATTTAGGAATAAGAGTAATAAATGAAGAATTACTTCCAGGAGGAAACTTACTAGAAGAGAAAAATTCCTTGACAGCATTAACCACATCATGCTGAATGATGTTCCAATATTTTCGAATAAATTCGAAGGAAAAACCATCCGGCCCTGGAGATTTATTAGTGCCACACTCCCAAACCGCCTTCTTAATTTCTTCTAAAGAGACATCACTTTCAAGGTCCGCATTCTGGTCTATAGAAATCTTTTGAAACATATGTGAATCAAGATTAATAGTCTGACCTGTAGGCATAGAAAAACGATTAGAAAAGTGTTCGAGAAATTCATTCTTCACTTTGGGAGGATCTTCAATCCACTCTCCATCGACAAGAACACCACGAATAGCAAGTTGAGACCGTTTTTTATTAATGATCCCGTGAAAATACTTAGAATTTTCATCACCTTCGATAGCCCATTGAATCTTGGCCTTTTGGGCCAAATCAGAAGAGTGTCGCTTATCAAGATCATGAATATCTTTCAAAAGGGAGATTCTTTCATTAATAATATCGTTATTACTCAAACCTTTATCAATCAGCTTGTCTAATTCTGATATCCGGGACTGAGCTGAATGACGCACCGCAGAAGCCTTGAGCATCTCATCTCGACTCCAGTTTTTGATAATCGCCTTAAGAGCTTGAAACTTCTTTCTCAGAAGAGAAATCTTGTTAGTTTCCATGATAGATAAATTATTCCAAGTATCAGCAATAAGATTATCAAATCCGTCCTTTGTGAACCAAGAGTGAAACACACGAAATGGCGTAGGCCCATAATCAACAGATGATTCACGCAAGAGAATGGGCCTATGATCAGAGAGACGCCTATCAAGACATATAGCAGCAAGCGAAGGGAAAATTGAGATCAAGCCTTCAGAAATTAAGAATCTATCCAATTTACTCATTTTTGAACCAGATTTTAGAGCCCATGTAAAGGAATACCCTTCAAGAGGAAGATCAATAAGGCATGATGATGAAATAAAGTGATTAAAGGCTTTAGCACCAATATCGTTGAAAATAGTACCAAATCTCTCGTTCTCCGATCTAACTTCATTGAAATCTCCAAGAATGATACATTCTCCATCCCACAAATTAATCATATGCTTAATGTAATCCCACAAAGATTTTCTTTCGGAGATATCTTGAGGCGCATAAACTGAAACAAACATTAGCTTCAAGGAAGAAGAAATCCACGTACCACGGACAGCTACAAAGGAATCAGATACAGTAACACTTTCTTTAGCGAAAACATTTGGATTCCAGACACAAAGGATCCCACCAGATAACCCAACAGAAGGGCTATAGACAAAGTCGAAATTAAAATTGCCCCATAACGATTTGATGGCAAAAAGATCAATTTTTTCTGACTTAGTTTCTTGAATAGTAGCAAAATTCACTTTATATTTCAAATTTAACTCCCGAATCCAGTCTTTCTTGGACGTATGTCCAAGACCTTGAATATTCAAGGACATAACATTCATCGTAAACCCGATGTCACTCCTTGAAGATCAACAATAGCTTCTATATTTTTAGAACATCCTTCCATATTGTACCCCATAGCATGACCTATTTCAATTAGATCCTCCATAACATCTAGAATTGAACCACCAGCTTTTAGTTTAAACGATCTATTAGATCCACACTTCCCATTTGAGCCTGTCTTCTTATTACAGTGATGATTAGAATTGGACTTGTTAACACTTACATTCTCCTCTTCTTCTATAGTTTCATTAACACCTTTCGGAGTGAATCCAGGAGGAAAGGATGGATCGGACTTTCCGGCATCTTTTGATTTCTCCTTTTGATTATTTCGCTTGAGAATTGAGTAAATTCCAAACGGATCTTCAGATTCCTTACCTGTTTTGGGTGCTTGCTGCTCGTTACCTTCTTTCATACAACTAGATTCTGATATATGATCAATATCATTTACTTTTTGTGAGTTAAACTCTCCATCCTCCATTGATTCCTCATCAGAGGATGAATTCTCGCAAAATTCGTTATTAAACTCAGGGGCCCATGCTTCAAGTTCTTTTAACACATATCCAGTAAATTTTACCTTTTACGATGATTTTGATTCTTTGGTTTATTATGGTATGGACTTTAGTAACAACACAAATCTTCTTGGCAGAAGTGGAAGAATCTGGAGTGGTGTCGACCTTAGACAAAGTACCCCACTGGGAGATAATTTTCGCATATGCATTATTATTGCAAGTGTTAAAAGGAAGTCCTTCAATAGATATCCACACAAGTCTGTCTTCACTGACAAAAGATGGATCAGCAATGCATAGTTCTGAGAACCAAGAAGCTAAACCCTCATGATTGAGCATTTTCTCTTTTGATGCAACAGAACATGCCTCAATAAGGATCCAAAATCCACCCAAATAAGATATATTGACATTATCAAAGCCTTCGTCAGCAAAAATAACATAAATATTTGATAAAGCATTGATATCCTTAATTTTACCCATTAAGGAGCAAGAGAGGTCATTGTCAACAATGCAAGAGTCATCCATCACAATTGCTGGGGAGGAATCAGACGATGGAGAGCCCTTATGATCATTGGATTTCAAAACAGACGCAAAAGAGTTTTTAACAGGTCCCGAATTAATCTTCACTTTAGATGGCTGCACAAACGAAGCTATAGATTCTCTTTGGAATCTTACAGGATTAGCATGTAAATGAAAACGCCCAATCCAAATGGTGCATAAATTTTCAATAAGTCTCTCCATGTTATCCACCTTGAGAAAGCGGACGAAGGCAAATTTCTTACCTGTTTTGGACCTCTTTAGAGGAATATACACATCGACAACCTTACCATAAGCTGTGCATACATTCCAAAGGTCACGGGCAGTAATATGATCAGGGAAGTTAGTAACAAATACCGTCTTGGAAATCTTTCCAGTAAGATCCTCCTTGGATAAAAACGATCTTTTGTCACCTGCCATGAACGAACCGAAGAAATTGATCTTTTTTGGATTGAAGGGAGATCTAAAACCTAATGATTATCGTCGAATCAAATAAAGAGGGATTTAGCAGATAACAATGAATAACAAACCCTAGATCTCACTAAATCAGATGAATGGTAATTACTTAGAACCAAGAAATCGATTAGAAATCGAAACCCTAATTCTAAAAATCACGTCGAATCTAACAAGAGAGATTAGAGAAAGCTATTATCGATCTACACAAATCAAACGTTATTCGATGAATGGAAATCAAACAGGTTAGACAAATCGATTAGATGAGTGGATCTTGGGAATCGCCATTCAAATAGCTTTTAATACACTTATTGTAATTTCATTGTCCCAACAATGGTTGCATATTCGCGTACTGCTGCCTAAATGCTTGTGTCAAATTAGGCATCATAGCACTTAGTCCAATAAACGTAAGCTCTACGTGTCAACTGCCTCTAATTCCATACTTGGTA